>OMKP01050377.1:4044-15291 GCA_900302375.1 Bathygadus melanobranchus | reverse complement strand
CCAACCCCTCCACGCTTCAGTGACCCTTCACTCCGATCCCCTTTCCCATTCCTCAGATTCCAGGGAGAGGCTGGGCTCTGATTAAGTGAGAGTCCACACACACACACACACACACACACACACACACACATGGCCCAGCATGGTCAGAACAACAGGGGCCCATGCCTCTTCATCACGACCATCATCACACAATCTACTGCAACTACGAGTCACTAAGTTCCTTTTGTAAACGCTGCGTTATCAGGGAATGATACGCTCAGCGTATGTTCGTTTATTTCATTCTGTTGTGCGCGCGTACGAAAATATGAAAGGTAATTTTGTTTGGCTCGCTGTGTTAGTGTTTTCCTGTTTGATTTGGTGTGTTTAACCGTTTGTCTCGGACTGTTTCACGCGCCTTATTTATGGAAAACGGGGGGGGACGCCATTAGCAGCAGCGGTAAACAGTGAGCAAGTAAGAGGCAACAAAAGCCTTGCATCACACGAGCTGAGATTAACAATGTGAATATAGATCCACATTATCCTTGTGTGTGTGTGTGTGTGTGCGTGTGCGTGTACATATGGGTTTTATGAGTCTCAGAAATAATGCAACAGAAACCCATTAAATATTAATGTTTTAATCACCCGAGTCCACAGAGCAGGGCTCAATGCTCAGAGGTCAGTATGCATGCAAATACTTGTGTGTACTTTTAAGAAGTATTTTTAAACTAGGAGCATCCAAAGATGCCTGTGTTATCTCTGTCTGGAAACTGCTTTCCTTGTCTTCTGGAGTTCTCTTAAGGTACTCTTTCTGTGTTTGTGTGTGTGTGCGTGTGTGTGTGTGCGCGTGTGCATCTGTGAGACTGTTCCGCCCGGCCAGCAACGGAGATTTAGGGACTTTGAACACATTGCTGTGTGCCTGGCCTAGTTTTTTGTTAAAGTTTTATTAAAGTTTCCCACTGAAGAAGAAGTTGCCGTTTCGGAGGGAAAAAAGTCTGTCGGAAATCTATGTTGCCTCTCAGCGAGAACTAGGCCAAAGGAATGAGAAATGGCCCGACTTAACTGAACACAATCTTCCTCAGGCAGTGGAAGTTGTGGGGGAATAATGAATGAATATCTCACAGGAGAAGGATAAAACAAATTCCGGAAGATTCTGGAATTTTCCAAAATGACTAATTGATCTGAAAATGTTTTCCAGGGCCCGTTGGCGCGTGTTTATTTACCAGAGACGCAGACTAAGGGAGAGTCAGCCTGGAGAAAACAGGTTGACAGGTTTTAAATCAACTTATCGGACAGAAAATACACCCAAGAACAACAATGGAAGAACTCTTCCTCCAGACGGTAGACTAGCGCAGTTTCCCAACCTGTGGTGACATACGGTACTGCAGGTGGTATGTGGGATTTTATTTTGAAATACAATAATAGACCTACAATAATATGGATCATTGAAAATAAATAGGTCTATAAATATTGTCCAGTAAATATAGCATTATCGTTTGTTATTATTTTAAAAATAGTGTTGTTTTGTGCACTCCATTGTGTTTTCCATTGTAATGTTTTCCATTGAGGTTTTGTGTTCATTTGTGTTTGCTAAATAAACCCATTGGTAGCATAAGCAGCGTTGCAGTTCTGACTTTAAAAAGTAATAATTCTCTATAAATAGGGAGCTAGCGCTCTTTGCGCAGCTGCAGAATGTGTATTTATCTATTCATTTACCGTTTACATATGAGGTGGTCCGCGGAAGGTCTTGATGACAATGTAGGGGTAGCCTGCACCTAAAGTCGAAGGTTGGGGAACCACTGGCTTAGCGCACAGGGCTACCACCAGAAATGTTTCCATTTCCCAGTGGAAAATCATTGTCACTTGGAAAACACGACACCCAGACAAAGGGAATGAGGTGTCTGGAATGCCTTTCACAGCAGGTTCCACGCTGACTCGTCCCAGGCGCCTCTCTTCTGTTTACCTTCAAAATACAAGCGCCCTCGCGTCGTTCCAAACGCCACCCTGTGATGTCCCTCCAGTTCCTTCCATAAGTCCGTCCAAATAACCGTCTCACCGTCTTTCTCTGGCTTTCTTGTGTTTGCGGGGCGTGATCTGAGGGACGCTATAGTGACTATGATTCCCTCCGGTACACCACCCAGCACACAAAACACCCGGAATGGAAAATCAAAGGAGTTTCACAGTGACGGTCGGTCTCCCTCCCAGGATCTAAGCCAGCAGAGGTACGGTGCGACATCATCCGCTGCTCCGTAACAAAGACAGCCGCACACTCCGGAACATTCTGTTCTAAAGACACGCATTGTAATTATGATCTGCTTTCAGAGACGGAAGACACGGGCGCCACATTTATGGCTTTCATGACGACTGAAGGAACTATAAAAGAAGATTCATAAAAGCAATATGTGAATATGACTATATATGCGTATGGCTGTACTCTACTTACAGATATGCAACGTAATCACCCCGGCAGAATGGTCTTTGTGATCGAAGAGTGCTGTATAAATACACTTTCCTTGCCTTGATGTGACCCTGGAGTTTCTTCGGTAACTATGAGAACATTGCAATAGCAACCGTGGAGGATCGTAAAAAAAACAAACAAGCTGGGATGGGTTGTGCGGGATTCTCCGAAGACTTACCAAGGCCTTATTCTCCTCTTCATCCTTGTAATAGTACAGCTGGTCCCAGCGCAGCACAAACCAGCGGGTGTGCCAGGTCTTCACAAATCCCCCTTGCTTCTTCAGCCACCCACACCTGACGACCCGGGCCGGGCCTGGACCGGGGCCGGGGCCTCCGACTCCCTGGGAGGCCGTCTTGTCCTCCATCGCAAGAACCGGCGTGCGGAACGCGATCTGTGAAGCAAAGGGGGAACAGAGATGTTTGGATTTTTGTTTTCGCTGGTTTACCCGCCACGTCGTGTTCAGAAACGACGAACGACGGGAAAGGAAAACAAATGTAAAACCTGTGATTTAGACGCCCACAAACGGTGACGGCTACTTAAATATAAGCTAATAAAAAGTAAAAGGTGAGGTGAAAACAGGCCGGTAATTTATTGAGTCAATGAGGAACCCTATAATGGGACCTGTCAAATGGCCGTCAGCGCTGCTGTTATAGCGTTTCTCTCTTCATTGGACACACAACTCTTTATTCGTCACCTTGTTTTGTCACAATGTGTGTCATGAAGAAATGAAAAGAAGAAAAACACAGTAAAGGCGTTCTCGCGCTGCCTCCTCTGTGCTATGTTCCTCTTTAACACTTCATAGATTACATTCACTGGTGTGTGTGTGTGTGTGCGTTATCTTGAGAAATCAAAGTAAACTAATATAAACTCCCCCCACCCGTGTGTGTGTGTGTGTGTGTGTCATGTCTCTGTGTCTCTCTGACGTCGTCGTCACTCACACAAGACTCCCCGTGTCTGCTTGTCGAGGCGAGTCATCGCATTACACAATTTAAGATTACAATTATCACATGCAAAGCAGGACGATAATTAGCTTTATTCACACACACACACATATATTTTTAGTTTTATTAACGTGCTAAACGAATGTTGGCTCTAAGTTAATTAATTCCTAGAAGAATATATTAACGCTGGCTAGTGTTTCGTGCGAATGTTGTCCCAGATCCTCACTCCTTTAACTGCACCCGACTGATACCCAAACCTAAGCCTTTCTGAAACACAACACCCAAACTTGTGCAACTCATTTCTCGCCGCATGAGCCCGACAACGCCCACCTTACGCCTCCACTAACTCACAACTAAGCTTAGCTGTTGTTAGGATTTGTGACAATCTGCAGCTTGTTCATTGGCCACATGACATGTCATCGCCCCGCCCCCCTAGTCTGTGATTGAACAGTGGATCAGTGCAATATTTCCACTATAAACAAAATCACAACGTGCTTTTCTCTCCTACCCACTCATGTGTTCCCCTTTGACAAATCCAGAGAATACGCTGTGAGAGATTTGGATTTAAGTACTTTCATATCTATGAAACATAACACGGGACATGACAAAACAACGCCACAGTGTTTTTTTTTGCAAACCGTGTCGTTCACTGCCTCCGTGAATGAACGGCATGATCGACGCGTGCGAGACAGACGCAGTCGTTATCTCCTCTCCACTCCCACACCATGCATAATGTACGTATTCCACACACGGGGCCCCTCGTTCCTGCTCGGTTTGCTGCCTGGGAGTCTCCAGAGAAAGACCTCATCTTTGGATGAGATGGATTACAAAGCAGATTTAGTTGGCTTTTTTTTTTCATCGGCATAAATGTTTGTGGAATGCCACGCTGGCTTGACGTATGTAAAAAAAAAAAAAGAGGAAACTGTGTTCTTAAAAATAATGCATTTATTCTGTGGTGTGCAAGATGACAGTTGGAATACTCCTGGTGGTGTGTGGGTCGTGTGTATACAGTGCGGTATTTATTCTGCTGTTGTTTTGACTCAAGAGACGGGATATAGTATGGGGAAAAACCGGAACTCATAGCGTCTCCTGTCAAAGGTGATGGGTTGTTTCATGTTTGCGCACACACGCACGCACGCACACACACACACACACACACTTTCACAATGTTTAGATGGCAAAAAATATTTTTTTATTTTAAAGGGTAAGTAAACACCAAAATCAAAATGACTTTTTTCAGTTGAAAGACCCGTTTGGGTCTTATTTGTGACAAAAATGTTCAAGAAATGACAAGAAATTCTCTGTAGAACACAAGAAGTCTGCTACTTCTGGCTAAAAATGCTTTTCCAGAGTGGTAGTTTTCTATTGGCTGCTATTTAGCAGGAGCGAGTGTGACGTGGGTTTTGACAACGTTTGACCGCGCCCCCTTGCACCTGCTCCCATGGAACCCGACGTGTCCGTTTTTTGCGACTTTTTCGACGTTGTCCGTTTCCTTTCGACTTACACGACTGCTCAGATTGCAGTTTTTCCGTAGACGGACGCTCCCCTGCCAAAGCGGGGGTTTACCGACCCTTTGAGTGCATACATACATGTTTCACCAGATACATAAAACCTCGCCCGACGTTACACATCTCCTACAACGCACGGTGCACCGTTCCGATCTCCTCGCCTCCGTTTCTCCGGTAATCCTTCCCTGTTTCAGCAGCTCTGTCGGCCTACTGCTACTCTAACCACAGCCGCATTATCAGCAGCCAGGGGGAGGATCTTAGGACTGCTCGCCGGCCAAACGACACAGAGAGCAGCCAGATGAGAACCAGATGAGCACCAGATGTGGGCATGTGGCGTTTGTCCTCGTCAGCAGCAGTAGTGGAACAAGTGCATCAGGAGGACACGTGACTTCCTCTTCTGCTGACACCGGGCGCAGCAAGACCAGATGTGCAAAATATGTGTGTGTGTGTGTGTGTAAGAAAGCTATATATACATATATATATAACCTTATATATATGCAAATATAAAGGGTTATATTGTTGATACTATATGGAGTGTGTGTGGCTGGTTTAAGCAGCCTCACCTGGTCTGAGTCCGACTGATTAGAGTGAGGCTGCGCACCTGTGGTGCATTGAGTAATCAACGCACCACAGGATAAACTAGCACACACACGCTCAAGATAGCGCTAGCATGTTAGCGTTCACCACCTTTCCAAGCTCTGCAATAAACCGGTTTACTCAACTCAACTGTGTCTTGGTTGTCGTCGGAGCCCAGCAAGAGCCACTCAGTTAGCCTGTAGCAGGAGCTTCTCGCTACAAGCTATTAATATCTGTCATTGCACTGTGGTGTAGGAATGCTGTTGCTAACATGAATAAAACCAGAAGAATCTATTGAGTTATGATGGTGTGTGATGGAGCTGATACAATGGGCTGTATAACTGATTTGTTGTTGAGACTTAAGCACACTTAATGTAGCTTCATAAAGCTTGATTTTACTTCGGATTCCCTTTCTGTCAAACACTAAAACACACACACCACTAAGAATTAACAAAACACAGACACACACGCACACTCATGGACATGCACATCCGTGGATACATAGACACCACTAAAACCAACACACACACTCCACTAAAACCAACACACACACACTAAACCAAAACACACGCACACACACTCCACTAAAACCAACACACACACTAAACCAAAACACACGCACTCACTCACTCCACTAAAACCAACACAAACACACACACACACACACTCCACTAAAACCAACACACACACACCCACACGCCAGCAGCAGAGGTGACACGCCCATCTGTTTATATAGCCCCCCGCGGTGTTCTGCCGTGCTAGCGCCACAGCGCTAGCACGTAGCACCAGGACTCCCGCTCGGTGATGGATGAATCCTGCGTACGTGCTACTCCACGCTCTACACCACCGCTACCACAAGAGCGGGGCAGCAGTCATACGTTTCCTCTCAAACAAACACATCACAGCTCCTCACCCCGTCGTTCCTGTGTCATAATAATAGCTGTCGTTTTTGTAATCGTAATAATAGTAGTAGTTCTCCGGTATAATGATAGTTGTCGAGTTGTCTGGTTGTCTGTTGGGCCTGTACAAAGAAGTCGTCGTCATGTTATTGTTATAACGGCAGGAGAGAAGGGGTTTTGTTAACAACAAGATGTGTGTTGTTATCGCTGTACCATTTCACTCTATGGGTATCATGTACATGTTAGCACGTCATGAACACATGAGGGTAGGGGTGAGTTTAAAATGACTGCACCATACCAAAACACCCTTAACACCCGACAGGAGCCACGACATATCTGACACGTCAGTAAAACAATTAACATTCAACTTTGACTGCCCAAACTGTGTGTTTCTGTGCGTGTGTGCGTGCATGTGCGTGTGTCATGGATGTGTGTGTGTGTGTGTGTGTGTGCGCGCGTGTGATGTGTGTGTGTGTGTGTGTGTGTGTGTGCATGCCAAGGGACACAGAGCACAAAAACTCAACGGAAAGAGAGGCAGAGAAAGATCACACAGCCGAGTGGTTGCATTATGTCACACACACACACACACACACCCACACACACACACACACACACACACCACGACGCCGTGCATGGGCATGCTGCAATATTAATGGAGGCTCTCTGCTGGCCTTAATGAAAAATCGCCCTGCGATAAATGTTTCATCCTCCCAGATGCAGCACCTCCCAGTGTTGTTAAGATGAGGCTATTCGTCTCAGCACCAGGGAGGAGATGGCTCTCCACGCAATCTGTTGCCCTTGTCCTCGGCCGGCGACTTTGGAGGACTTCGGGGAGGGGCACACAGGGTCACTAGGAGGAGGAGAGAGGAACGTAACAACGCTACAAGTGATGTTAGAAGTGCTGCTCCCTCACCTTTTTTATCTGTGTCATCTGTCTCTCGGTCTCTCTCTCTCCGTCTCTCTCTGTCTCTCTGTCTCTCTCTCTGTCTCTCTGTCTCTCTGTCTCTCTGTCTCTCTATCTCAGTCTCTGTCTCTGTCTCTCTCTCTCTCTCTCTCTCTTACACATGTAATGGTACCACAGTGTTTTAAAGCCTGCTAGTTATCATTACAAAACAAATCTCAGCGTTGTAACAGTAAGTAACATTCATCCGTGTCTCAACCTGTTTGGGTCTTTGAATTTGAGGGAATTGTGCCTGGAGAAGTCCTTGAAAAGTGTGTGGGAACCCTGAGGACACGATGATACCACAAATGCCGCAAACATACAAACACCTGACAAACATACACACACCTGACAGTGACTCATAACCTGCTGACTGAGTGACGTCAAGAATGTTTATTCAGCGGATCTTGCGCGCCACTTCCTCATGAACACACAGCACAGTGTTACGTGTTACGTGTTATGTGTTATGTGTTATGTGTTATGTGTTATGTGTTATGTGTTACGTAGCACTTCCACGACCAAAGCTATGTCCAAGACCACTCTGGGGAAGCTAACATGGCTTACTGCACCATCTCCGTCAGTAACTCTAACTAAGAAGCCAAGCTGTTTCCACGTCGACCCCCTCCGACAGACACAAGGTGGTGCTCAAGAACTGAACCGAGCCAGCTGGGACGCACAGTGCAACACATGTCCCACCAGACAATATACATTCCACGCACAATTGCATGCCAAGTAAAACAGCCCATTGTCTTTTGCATAGGCCCCAGCCTGTCAATTAGATGGAAATGCAAGGGCTCTGTCTGCTCTCTGCTCAGCAGTGCTTTGTCGTGACTGATGAGTAGACAATTCAGTCCTCACCGAGAGAGATTCCTGCTCTGCCGCCAACCTTTTTACCTAATGATGTGTCCATTTTAATTTGTGAGTTAATTTGTAACGTCAAACTGCTAGATGTCGTTTTTTTTTACTCCAAAGCCCTGGTCTGCATCGCCAGACATAACTCAGGAGAACATCTTCAAACTGTGGATGAGCACATGATACACACAATGTCAAAGTATTTATCTTAAACCAATCGATCCTCCTCTGGTTTGTTTTCTGTAAAAACACAATGCAGCGATTGTATTATTTCACATGTTTACATACACGTGTTTTCAGTTGGAGTTTTCCAATAGCTGTCGATACATTTGCCTCGACCCTCTCCAAAGAAAGTTATCACGACAACCCATAAGGCTGAAGCAACATGTCAACAAGCATGACGTAGTGCACCTATTCACTGGAAGGTCTGGAATCTATTCTTCCAATCATGTTGCATTGTGAAAATAAACACATGGACAGTGAATGTGAGAGTGTGAAATCAAGCCATTTTCCTTTTTCACTCCAAATGTGATGTCGTACACACGGGGGACTTATGCAACTCGACACACCGACCGACGTCTGGTGATCTCAACACTGAGGCGGTGATGTCCAGCCCGTTCAAAACATTTTCTTCTTCTTGTTGTGATGATTGTTCTCTCTGAGAGTTGTGCGCCGCTCTAAACCATACCACCTCTAATCCACTCTGTGCCACGCCAGTGGACGTGTGCTGCAGCATCTGCTGTTTGACTCACACCACCTGCAGGCCTATATTTAACACTGATCACGCACACACACACACACACACACACACACACACACACCGTTCTCTGTATATCACATGCTGTGTGTCAGAGCAGTGATCAAATCCCCATGAGTTTGCCCACAAGCTGTCCCCCCCCCACACACTCCTCCCTACCTTCCGTAGCTAGAGTGGCATTAATAATGGAGGGTCTGGCTGAGGAGAATAATCTCACGAAGACGAAGACATGAGTTATGACAGCTGAAGGCTAAACAGCGTTTGTCTTCATCAATCTGTGGCAGATATGCGATTCACGCGGCCCGCCCAACAACAACAAAAAAAGCTGACACCAGAAATCTCTGTGCGGCCTGGTTCAACGTTTGAGACTTTTATTTTTTGAGACGGGGGATTATTATTATTTCGTATTTCCGTGAACTGCTGTGCACTGCAATTAAATCACACTTTCCCCCTGTGCTCGTAAAGGGGAACCCATGATGTCCGCATAACACCTCCAGGTCACACTGCCCCAACCTCGTTCCAGACCGTAAATGACTGAGGCTCGTCTGACGAGCAACATATGAGCGTCTCTTCGTACGCCAAAAGCCGGCTTTTTGCATCAAATCCATTTCAGAATGCCCCCTGCGCTGCATTAAGCGTCACAGGATTCACAGGAGGATTGGCCTGGGTCTGTCTTATGTAGCAGCGCTCGCTCGCTGTCGCTTCATTGTTATTGAGCGAAAAAACCCATTAAAAGGCTTGGCAGGCGTGCGGGATGCTGCCAATACATCTCCATTGACATTGTCTGTATCCTTGATACCATTCTCTAGCCTCATTGCCACAGCATGACAAAACCATTGGAGTTGGACTGATTTCCCCTGGCAGGGCCGGGAGCCTCTCCCAGCTGCAGGGGAGCACACCGCAAGAGGTCAGGCGGCAGAATGGACATGATGGAACATTTTAAGTAGGGATTGTCTTAGGCAATGCTTAGCCAATCAGTGGGAGGGGGTTACTAAAAGGTGCCAAAAGAAAAACGAAAGGAGGACGATGCCAATTAATTATTTCAGAATAGCCCTGTGTGTGCCAAGGGTCTAATATCAGGGGGAGATGCGTTAACAGCATTGAGTCCATCCAGTGAATCACATGTGGACGTTCATAATGTTAGTGTGTGTTGGAAGGTCACACTGTAAGCAGCACTTAGGGGGGATGGACCGGAGCTGGTGGTAACCCAACACAATAGAACTCCGTGTGGGCTGCATGTGTGTGTGCTGATGATGTACTCCTTGATGTACGATACTGAGTGTGTGCGTGTGTGCATGTGTGTCTGTGTGCGTGTGTGTGTGTCTGTGTTTATCTCCCACCCCATGCCATCAATCATCTGATGATCTGGTGAATTATTAGTAGTCCCTACCCCCTATACATGTCAACAAGTACACGCCAACATTAAAGCCACAACATGCAACATTTGCTGTGTCAAGCTAGCCCAGTCTGATCTCTGCTCCTCACCTCCTCCCTCTCCCTGCTCTCTCTAAAACCCATCCAAGAATCTTTTTGATGAGCTACAAAGTTGAAAAACACGTGTTGATTTGATAATATCCTACGTGGATGTCAACTGGCTGTTGATTGGTGGTGATGTGCTGAATGCTAGACTAGGATTCCTCTAATTCTAGAATAGGATTTCCCCGATTTCTCTGCAGAAACAGGGCAATGAACCTAGGTCACTGTGTTTGCAATGTTTAAAATTGTGTTTTAGAGCACATTTAAAACAAATAATCTTGCATATAATGCTTTAAATTAAATAAAAAAATGAAAGACCAAATACAAAGTTTGCATAGCTGGTCTGTTCCCCAATGTGGACAGCAAAGTAACTGTTCTGGTCATTAGAAGTGTGAGTCACGTTTTAAACTGACATTTTGGATTGAACAAACCATGTTATCTTTAAGGGAGTTGTTAATGTGTCATATACCAATATCTAGTCTTTATTATTCACCACCACAAAGCTTCAGGAAGGTTCTCAGTGTTCGTCCCAGGCTTAAAGCATCACAGAAATGATATAATTCCATGATCATCCAATTTCTAACCATAGGAATCATAGGGAAATACACACAATTCAAAACATCCGATTTTCCAGTGTCATGCCATAAGCAGCCCACAAGATAACAAGATAACAAGATAACAAGGTTATCTCTCGGCGCCTCTTGGAGACACACAGCTGTGAGAGGTAAAGGTACTGCTCCAAATGTTCTCCAATTCAACCCCTCAACCCCTTTGTCTCTTAGCTTCCTCTTCACAAATCACCTCACCTCCCCTTCCTGCACTCCCCCGGCAACCCCCCCCCGTCTCCAAAGGAGGCCCGTTATC
>OMKP01050376.1:3550-28623 GCA_900302375.1 Bathygadus melanobranchus | reverse complement strand
AAATGAGGAAAATGGACAAAGACATTCCTCTCCATTGTAGTCCACGCTGAGGTCCACTGATTTACAAAGAGTGTGTGTGTGTGTGTGTGTGTGTGTGTCTCTTGATCACAGTAAGTTATGAACTGCACCAAACCTGTAATTCCTAGTAAAAAAAATAAATAAATTGGATCTACAATTGTATTATTTATTTACTGTATAGGAACGTATCAATCATCCAGTTATCAATAGCGGCTATTCAGGTAGACAAAAATGTGAAGTATTTGTATCATCTGTTGCTGTACAACAGTGCGTGTCACCCGAGGGAAGCATGTAGAATAAGAAGCAGCAGGCAAAGACAGCTTGCCTCGTGCTCGATCTGTTTTCCCCCAGGGATCAGTAAAGTTGTGAACCGTATCTTTTATCCCCTGACATATGTTTTCCAGGACTAAGTTTACTTTCAGTAAAGTAGGTTTAGTTAATTTGCTAAATATGTAAAAACAAATAAGTTTTTGCATCCATGTGAATATTTAATGCCTGAATTAATGTTATTGATATTATTGAATGTCCAAACTACTGAATAGAGTGTGTTTCGATCACTGTGAAGGTAACTATTGATGAATTAATTGATGAATTAATTATTAAGAGTTGATGTTGGATTTGCTTTGTTTCATTCCATTGACTTTTCTATTGACTCTTCCTCCTGAAGTCTAAACAGTGCTGGTCATCTTCACCCTTTTAGCCTTGAGTGAGAGTGAGTGGAGTTATTCAAGCACATTCTGTCTGAAAGGTGTTAACTCGGATCCACTCGACCGCTTTGAAAAATGACTTGCAGGACAAAGGTCCGTCCGCGCAAGACAAGATGAAATGGCCATGAAGGCAACGGTGAAGCTCACAGTTCTGTGAACCGGCATCCAAACCTATGGAGAGCAAAAAATGACATAAGCATGAATAAATAAATACAGGAATAAATAATTAGATACATAAATAAACCAAAATATATACTATATAATGTGTTTTGGTAATGAAAAGGCTATTTCCGTATTTGTACATTATTTATTCATGCATTTGTACATTTATTTATGTCTATTTGTACATTCATTTATTTATGTGTATGTATTAATAAGACAGGCAGTCCTACCTCAGTCTAAAGGCAGATTATAGCGGTGTGATCAGATATTCTACTACTGACTTGACTGGTACATGGGAGCTTTGCCTTTAGCTCACTACTAGCCGCTTCGCTGAACTGTATGGCGAGTAAGGGTAACTAACACGCTGAGGCTAGCAACCCGCTAGATCAGCTCCTGGCGTAGCTGGATATTGGCTTCCGAGGATAGCAACCCACCGGATGAGCAATTAACTTGGCTGGTCATTTGTGGTTATGAAGTAACCTAAATTATATATTTTATTACACCCCACGTATTTCAAACATGTAGAACAATGAGCAACATTTTAGAAGTGCACCGCAGTGATTTTAGTTTTAAGATATTCGCTTGCAAAACTAAATAGCTTGTTGAAAAAGGATAGATTTCTTTCAGATTAGTCTTGTTCTAATGAATGGACATTGGACAATATTTACACTATTAGACTGGTATTTATATTCAGTACTTTTATTTTCAGGATATCAAGGGCAGGGTGTAGACATGTAAACATGACTAATCTGTAAACATGACTAATCTGTAAACATGACTAATCTGAAATAACATCTCTCAATGAGCTATTGGGATTAGGAAGCAAAAAACTGGGAATGTTGAACGTCAAACTGAATTAATCACCGTGGATCTAATTGTGTGTGTTCAGTTTGTCTGAAGAAACCAAATACTTTAAATGTGTCTTAAATGAATCAATCAAATTTTACGATAGGATATAATATAAAACTAAATACAATAAGTGTGTTGGGCACACATCGCCATAAACGCAGCAGTGTTCTCAACTGCTTGATTCGTTATTAGGCCTATTCGTTCTTTCATATAATTCTATAATTAAAAAGGTTACTGTGATATTATTTAATAATAATTACAATAACAACAACAATAATTGTTATTATGTTTATATCCTACCTTATCTCCTAACAATTTAGGCTTTTCCTTGTGTAACCTTGTGTCAAACTAAAAACACTACAGCTATCTGGGGCATAATATTTACTGTACTTGGTCGGCCTAATAGGCTTATACTTCTGATCCTAACTGATATGTGACTTGATAAATACATAAATCTCCCAAATGCAATACGTTGCTTGAGTTTAAACTAATGTCTAAGTTAGCCATGTATTCTCAAAGGGAAAAAAAGAGCCACCCAAATAAAATAAAATATTACATCACACCACACACAAATCAAATAAAAGAAAGATGATATAAGCACACCATGCGCTGTCATGATGGGGTGTCCTGGTGGGGTCGGCCCTCGGGCGCTCGTACCATGGAAGCACCGGTAGTCGCTCTCGCGTCTTAGCCCTCGCACGGATGGATGCACGCGGTTAACTCACCTTAAACTTGTACTGGACTGAACTGAACTGAAATGTCACAAATCAATGCGAGTGATGTTTAAACGTACCCCGCTCTATATCAGACGCAGCCAAGATGTGTTGGCCAACTCAGAGAACAAAAGACCTGGCCCTAGGACTACCAAGTCTCACAATGAAAGGCTCAGTTTGGCTTATCGCCCATCATGGCAGGAATTCAGATTTACAGCCCGGCCATCCTTTCTAGGAACCAAATCTTGTCTGCCGCTTGCAGAGGAATACTTAGAGTTATGAGATAATTTCTCTTATATTTATTCCATATTATATATGTATGTGTTATATGGTGTATGCTGCATGAATATAAATGACATTATTATTTAACATGAAAGTTGCCTACAACCTTTCAGATGTAGTTAGATGGCTGTGTGCAACATTGATATATTACAATACCCGCAAGCAGCTAATACACAGATACACAGTTGATGCATTGTATAATAACAATAATCAACATTTGAATGTATGGATTTTCATTCTCTGTGCTCAACTTTTTTTTAACCTAGTTTGTTTCAGCTGAACTCAGCTGAACTCTGAAGAGTTAAAACGTGTACCGGCTAATGTGCTTACACAGCTCCACTCAAGTCTAAAACCAGCCGACATGGTAAATGGTCGAACGATTTAAGAAAACAGCACAATAGAGCAAAATCAATGTTAGTGTTACGTTTCAATTGGGCTTTTAATAATTAAATCATCAATAGCCGCCTTCAGACAACTTTCCAAAGCCTGAACAAAGGTCTTGCAGATTGTTTGACGTCATCCAGAGAACTCAAACTCAAAGAAATGTCTTCAACAATTGACCCAGACACCCAACCTCACATTGTCTATTCTATTGGCTCAGAATGTTGATTCTTGTATGTTTAAGCACTGCTTGAACTGCTACTTTAATTTACTCCACTTTGTCCATAGTGGAGCAGAGCATGTGTTTGTCACGACGACAGCGATGCTGACAATGGACCCTCAACAACAACAACAACAATAACAACAACCCGGCAAGCTAAACAATACTATGGCTTAAACTGACCTTCAGTGAATCTGGCTCATTGTCTAGCAAGGCTATTACTGACATTTACAGTAAGGCAGTCAACAGCAGCAAATGTCATCTCCAGCAGCCAAACCATACTGGACAAAACAGCTCTGACGCATGCAGTAAAATATGCGTGACACAATATTTCGTTCTTAGCCAACGCCTCCAGTGATTTGTGTCGCTCTCAATTTAAATTCACGATGCATTCATCTCCATATTTATTCCTCGGCCTTCTTCTTTTGTCACCCTACTGTCTCTGTCATGGCTACCATTTCCGCTAAACCTGCCAAATCCTCTCTCTCAACTGTCTCATTCTGTTTCTTGCTTTTTCCACTTCCATATCCCCGTTTTTGTTGCCAACGCTTAAAGTCAACGGTGTTGAGCTGTTCACTTGGGTTGTTTCCAAGGTGCAAGAGAACTTTACAAAAATGTACATTCTAGCCATGTATTAGTCGATAGCCTTGGCCCTTGTCTATTATTTATGAGGACATCATTTCAATTGTTTCTTGCATTTTTTACACCATTAAGCAACAAAAGATCACTCAGCTCCATCGGCCACCCTAGGATATATATATCAAATGGATTATTTATATAGCACTTTTATCCAAAGTGCTTTACATTACCTCACATTCACTCACTCTTACACCGACGGCAGTGTCAACCATGCAAGGTAACAACCAGCTGGTCGGGAGCAGTTGGGGTTAGGTGTCTCGCTCAGGGACACCTCGACACTTAGCTAGGGATCGAACCAGCGACCTTCCACTTGCCGGACAACCGTCTCTACCTCCTGAGCTAGTGCCGCCCATATATATATATATGTTTGTATTGCTTTGGATAATGTTGTGAATGATATTGATGTTGAATAATAGCATTGCATGGGCAAGTAATCGTAGAATCTGAGAACGTTTTTTCAGAGAAATCTGAATGACGCTCCCCTTGCTTTATATTGGTTGATGACCAGCAACATATGAGCTACACGGGTGACTTGACAACACTTCCACGAGAGCTTCTGTCCAGACGAGAACCGATTGCTAGTCAATAAAAAGATTGAATGTAGAGTACACCACCTTCTGTGCTTTTCACAACGGTTGTTTACGTCTCGTAGGCCTGTTCCCGCCTGTTTAGACGGAGAAACCGCCTCCTGTTGCGTTCTCATGTTTTCAATTTTGCGATTTGATTCAAAACACCCGTGTGAAGAGGGCTTTGTGAGTGTGTGTGTGTAAGTACATTTGCTCTTAATTATGCACATATTACCTGGCAAACAATCATACACTTAGTGTCACGTGTCAAGATAAAAAAAACCATGGCCTACAGTTGCAGGAAGTTGTATGGCAAGCTGTCGCCTTGTGTTTAGGTGCTTTTATTTCACACAAAAAATGGGCCGCATGATGAAAAAAAAGATATAATCAAGAGACGCCAGTAGCAAAGTTGAGTCAGCGGAAAACCCAACTCAATAGACAAGCAGAACGGGGAAGCATAAGGACACAACATTTGGAAATAAAAAGAGTTTGTTACCCAGAATGGTAGGAGGCTAGCCGAAGACATAAGGAGGAGGCGAACAGTAAAAGTATTTAAAAAGAGAAAATACAAGCTTACACGTTGAGCTTAGCAGTCTTAAGCTGGCGTTGTAGTCGCCACGACGTGCTGTTCGTGAAGTTTGCGGACGGTCCGGGCACGGCCGTAGCATTTACAACCGCCGTTCGTCTGTAGCGTTGGTCTGGACGCGCAGTTCAGCGCTCTCCGTGCAGAGCTTCAAAATGTCAGAGGTGCGCGACATGCGACAAATCAAGAGCGATGTGATGACGTTGTTTTTGGCGTAGTCCACACACGGTAACTATAAACTAGGTATTAGCGACCATTAGAGACCTTGGGGAGAAACATATGAAGACAGTTGGGGCCTCCCACTGTGAGCTGCATTTATTCAGCTCTGCTGCTCTCTGAGCATGCATATTGCATGGTGTGGAAGTACTTCTCTATATCATTAGTGGAATATCATGGCTTTGTAGGTCTGCAGGTGCAGTCAGCGGATGTGCATAAATGTCAGCCTCTGTATGTTTTCTGTGCGTGTTCACACAAACTGCTGCATATCGATGCAGTTCAGGATGAATAAACGCACGGTACGATAAATGCAATGTGTATTTGTGAATACTGTTTGGTCGTTCCACAGGTGTGTGTCCGCGTGCGGGATGAAGGGCACCGCAGGATACGGTTACACACGCGTGTGTGTGTGTCAGCGTGTTGTTAACTATGCAGCGGTGTGTGAAGGGATGGCATTATAACACAGTGCCGCTGCTAAGTAATTGCAGAAGCCTTGAGGCGCTGACAACATATTAAAAACCATAAAGAAACACATGATGACGTTCAATAAAGCCGGCGCCCGGCCGACTCCGGATGCATTATTCAAGACACACTACTCCTTTCCACACAACTTTTACCCTTTTTTTTCTGAGACGCTTTGCAGGATTTTGTCGCTCAATTTCCAGAACACCTTTGTGGGGTTTTCCCCACAAAGGTGTTCTGTTTCCTTTTGCTCTTTGTGGTGTGTGTGTGTGTGTGGGAGATAGAGGAGAGAAAGCCACTTTAACATGGTTTCAACACCGGGTTACGGTCAGGACATTTGTAACGCGGTCTATCGAGTGAGTGTCACCCCATTTAAATGTTTTGTTGTCGATTTAGGAGTTGTAGACATACCTGTAGTGGGGGTATGTGTGTGTGTGTGTGTGTGTGTTGGGTTTCCTGTGTGGTTCTCTCTTTGTGTGTGTGTGCGTGTGCGCGTGCGTGTGTGTAATTATGCTGATTCACATTTAATGCTTTGGGCGAGCAGGTTGATAAACAGCTGTGCTGTGTTTCAAGTGTGTTGGAGAGAGAAAGTCATTTAGCGTGAAGGGATAACAAGTTAAATCACCAAAACATGGAGGGAGAAACTGGGCTGAAACAACACACCTACGACGCCCACAGCTGTGGTAATGGCGACATTATGACTCGTGTCACTTTCACACCCCGAGTTTGGTTTGCAAATGTGTTTTTTTTTTACAAGCAAGACATGCCCCGACCGAGACGCTAAATTGTGATTTAGTCTCGTCCGTTTTACAGGTACTGTTTTTACAGCAGAAATCCGCGCACACGCACACGCACACGCAGTACTCTGCTACAATCATCAATATCACATGGACTCGGCCACTTCAAGAGATCATGACACACGGGGTCTTCTGTTAAGGCTCCCATTTTGCCACTATCAGTCCTTCTGCATCTGTTGTTATCGAGGTTCTTTCTCGACACACACGACTCGCTGTGTGGATTACACTGCAAACATTGCTAAACCAATGCAATTATGAGCGCAAGCTGCAGCATGCAATTGAATATGACTTGATGAGAAATAATAGCAATGTTGTGAATATATTCAACCTCTAACTCTAACCTCTAACTAACTTCTATCTTTTTAACATTTAAAAATGTTTCCCAAGCAATCAAGTCTGTGATTTCCTTCAGCAACAATGTCATGGTTATTTTTGTGATTATCAAAACCATGAAGTAGCTCCACACCACTTCGACCCTGAAAATGGGTTCCCTTTTATAAGCCACTTAATTCAAAAGGAAACACAAAGTCCCTCCTTCACTCTCTCCTCCTCCTCCTCCTCCTCCCCTCGTTCCCTAGTATCCTCTCCTCTCCTTTTCTATCACTTTTTATTGTTCTTGTGTGTTTAACTGTGGAGACACCTGCTTAACCGCTTGTGTGTGTGTGTGTGTGTGTGTGTGCATGTGTGCCACCCGATGGTCATGGTGCTTCGCTGAGGATTTGACTCTGAGTTGCTGGTCTCAGCTGTCATGTTTTCACATTTCACACTCCACTGCTCCGGACAGACAGACAGACCGACAGACACACGGAGGGAGAGGGAGACAGAGAAAGAGGGAGGTGTGTGTGATGGAGTGGCCAGAAGGAGGAGAGTGCCTTGGAGTGTCGGCAGTAACTCTGAGAGGGGAGTGGACCGGTGTTGGTAGAAGAGCTGCTGACCGCCTCGCTCTCAGGGAGCTACCAGCTGCCGTGCACACTGTGTGTCCAAACATTTATCAGTAACCATAATGGATTACTATTTGTGTGTGTGAGGTCCAGTAGGGGCACCCTGGCCACTCCATCAGAGGAGATAATGAAAGTTGGTGCAAGCAGCTGACGGGAAAACATTGGCAATCTCTTGTAAAAAAAAAGCAACCATGTTTTCCGCTCACACACACACACACACACACACCTGTACAAACATATGTACAATGTGCCATCGGCTCCACTCAAATGCTTTTTACTGCCATAAAAACAAAGAAGAGAGAGTGTCAGCAAGGCAGTGAATGCTTTAGGCTGTATCTTGCACCCAAGATATCTTAACATGACTTCAGGCATCACAATTCCACGGCTTAGCACTTACCAAAGTGTCTGTGGGTGTCTTTTTTGCATCGGGGTTTTGTCCCTTTATTTGGTTATTTCTTTAGATAATGACTACACTAAGATGTGGAATGAATATTCCTCTAAATTAGTAAAATATGTCCTAGTGTGCTTCCCATCAGCATACAGCATACTCTGAGAATTGTAGTGTTTTTACAAATGTGAGTGTACTATGAATTCAAGCAAAAGAGAAAAAGATTGTACCAGGTCAGTATTTGGTAACATGAGTTAAATGCTTCAGTTAACAGATGAGTGAATACAATGTAAACCTCCCTCTTTTTTGCAGAAGTATAATTATAAAGAACATCTTCCTCTCTCCCCAGTCTAGGGAGGTAAATCACATTCGTGCCAAATTCTTTGAGGGACATAGAAGTGATTCATTTTAGCATTACTGATTCAAGACGTCCACCCATCACCGTGTTTACTACACTGAAAACATGAAAAGTGATCAAAAACACAATCAGAAATGTATACGTAATGATAGATTATTGCTTTTAGAATATTATCGTAACATTGTCTATTATCACATAACTTCGTAGGCCTGCAGACGGGGTTAAATTGAATCCCAATGTAGGATGTACATGAGACCGCAATCTTCACAGACAGCATCAATAATTGTCGTCTGTTTCAACGCACTTTTCAAGTATTAAACATTCATTAATACATGTATTAATTAATAACGGTGAAATGATTGCACATATATCCTGGTTGGATGAACATGTGTCTGCGTGTGACCCGGCAAAATTTGATAGACATCAATGACTCAAACACAGAGGTTAAAGTTCACGCCGTTTTCTGCCATCTTTTAGGTTAGGTCATTCCGATTTAGCCATAGTTGCAGAGGAGTATTGCATTAAGTGAGCAGACAATTGAGTAAAACTGTTTATACCAGGGTGAATACTCTTTTCTGATTGGCTGGCAGGTGTGCGTTAAAACCGTGTATTGCACACGTAGTTTGGCTCAAGTTTAATCATTCATCCGCTAAATTCATCCGCAACCCAAGCTGCAACCAAGGCAACATTAAAGATCACAGCTTACTAGTTATATTACTTACTAGTTGTCAAAGTTTACTAGTTATCAACTATGGCAAGCACAGCTGAGTTATCAACTTGATAAACTAACGACCGGGAAGGAAAATACCAATACCAAATACCAAATTTAACATTTATTTCAATTTATTTGGAGAATACAATGATTTTGAAGAATGGGTCACATTAATTGAATTAGTTGTACTTGTAATTGAATTACTTCAAATGAATGTTATACTTTGTACGAGTTATGGCGATGGAACCATAGCCTACCACCACCTTGTAATTTATACCGTGACTAACCGGCTTGGTTGTAAACAGGACTAGACAACTACACACAAAAATGTGCGAATGCTTTTATTTTATAATGTTGGCCAACGACCATGGTATATACTGTATATCCACAAAGGTTCCCCCAGGGAACTGGAGTGAAATATATTTTGACCTGAGTGTTTCCTTTTTGTGTATTTTCATCTCTCTCGAAGATAAGATTCGAGAGTCGTCAAGAGAGAGAGCAGAGAATAGCAGACGAGAGCAAGAACAGCCCTAAAGAACATTGCTCCCTCCCTTCTTACAGTTCTCCGCCATTTTGAAGTGTTGCATTCACACACCTTGATTGCAGGCAAGATGGATTCCCCGAACCATGCAGGGAAGAGATGCCCTGATTTGTCAGAAAGGAGCCAGGAGCGGTCTAAAATCTTAATTAGATCATACAGAGGCAGGCGCAGTCAACTCGGAACAGATATTCTCGTAGCACATTTCACTCACTAATACCTGACTGATGGCTCTGGCATTTCTAACAAATTACACTCAAATTATAGCTCTTGAATCTTACCTACAGCACCTTTAACGCAGCTGCGGCTCAACACACATTGTGGGTGTTCGTGTGCATGTGATAATCTTGTCGCTTTTAAATTACCTTGGAATCCGTTTGCGTTCGGTCTGAGATCAAGGCCAAATCGGGTGATAAGAGGAACAGTTCCAGACGATTCTATTCCGACTGCCATGGCAACCTGCACTTAATGCAGCACTAGAACTTGGCTGTCAGCCTCCCCTTCAAGCTAGTGTGTGTGTGTGTGTGTGAACCTGATGTACTAAAATAACTGGCACTGCACAGCGACAAGAGTAACAGCCAACTAAGTAAAGTAGTTGTTATTCACTTTACTCGGTCCGTCACAGCCTGTTTTCTCTCTGTGTTTGTCATCACTCTCCTGTTAATAACTCTGTATAGCTCACCATTCATCACTTGATTCATCAAGAAATGTCTCGTATCGAGGCATTTCATGACTACTACCTCTACTGTGTGTGTGTGTGTGTGTGTGTGTGTGTGTGTGGTATTTGAAGGATTGCAGGGGTACTCAGAATATCAACAAAACTATTTGTGTTCATCATTTAATATTGATTATGAGCAATTGTAAAAATAATTCCACCTTAAGAAAATTAATGAATACTGCTTAATACAATTGAGCAAATCTGAATATTAACATAGTAACGCGTTCGGTAAATCTTTCCACGAAGAGCATAACACTCACTTAATGGGGAACAAAATATCTTAGAGGGGGTACATTAGTGGAAATAGTTTGAGAACGACTGCCCAGCTCATCAAACTAAGGGCTTGTAGATGTGCTCATATTTAGCTAATTAGCTAATAATTAGCTAAGTGCTCAGGTTTCAAGGATCCAACACTGTTCAGAATACTGCAGTGAAGATGTATAGTACTAATGACTTGTTGATAGTGTGAATATTATAGTTTGGCATTAGCTTTGACTTAAAATCTATTAGAATATTGCTATTTGGTTTACTTCTTTAATGATTAACATTAATTTATTAGTTCATTCATTTTCTACTAAAAAATAAATCCCTGTTTGTTTTTTATATGCATGTATGTATCCAATTGACAATAAAACAGTCTGTCCTGATGAAACTGTCTTTGTGAACTGAGAAAAGCAACAGAAGAGAAGTCGTTGGAAAGCTAACAAGATATTTTGGTCACAGTTCCAACCACTTCCATCAGCTATGGATGCTGTGAAATTGAAACAGACGGCCGAGGGCTACATTGTCTCCTTTGTGTGTGTGTGTGCGTGTGCGTGTGTGTGCGTGTGTGTGTTCACGCGTGTGTGTGCGTGTGCGTGTGTGTGTGTTGGTTTTCATTTAGATGTTTTGACTACAAAACAGTGTCACTTTGTTTTTTTACTTGGCTGGCATACTCATTTCACTCTTTAGTTATGAGATCACTCGTTAGCAATTTCAGAAGAAATTGTACTTTTTTTTAGTACCTGGTATATTAATACAGTACAATAGATGGGTGGAGCTAAGTCGTACTGTAGTTTTATGGTGGCTGCTAGGGTGTTGCCTTTTGGGAGTTGTACACGGTTGCTAGGATGTTCTTGTTGGTTTGCTGTGGTGTTCTGGGGGGTTGCTAGGGTGTTCAGGGTAGTTGCTAGGGTGTTATGGGTGGTTTGGTATTTTGGGTGGTTTTGCTAGGGTGTTCTGGGTGGTTTGGTATTTTGGGTGGTTGCTAGGGTGTTCTATGTGGTTGCTAGGATGTTCAGGGTGGTTGCTAGGGTGTTCTGGGTGGTTTGGTATTTTGGGTGGTTCCTTGGGTGTTCCAGGAGGTTGTTGGAGTGATCTGGGTGGTTGCTAAGTTGTTCCAGGTGGTTTATATGGTGTTCCTATGGTTGTCTAGGTGGTTGCTAGGGTGTTCTAGCTGGTTGCTCGGGTGTTCTTGGTTAAAGTCTAATAATTTAAAAAGTATAAATAGTATGTCTTGAGTCATTGTCTAGACGTTTGGTAAGGTATTAAGTGTTTTACATTATTGTTGTAGTATAAAGTATGAAGGAGGAGTTGAGTATGGAATTTTGGGAATAGTCTACTGAGAGAATTGTTATTTGTTAAACAGATTTTTTGTTCTAAACTGATGTTTGGATGTCTATGTGTGTGTATGTGGAGAATATTAAAGTTATTCATCATAAATGTCTAAACACCATTGCTTAGAAAATTGAGATCACTGTGAGCTCAACATTTTGATGTATAATATTTCATATATAGCAAATATATAATATTTAGAATAATAATCTTGGGGTCTAAATATTGTGGGAGTAGTGACAGCTTATAGATTTTGATAGTTTGTACACTAACCTTTCTATAACAGAAAAATAACGGAAACATTGAAATAGTATAAAGGTTTAGCATGTAAAATAGCATGTAAAATAGTTGGATAGTAAGGTAGTATATACAATTAGAATTATTATTCCAGCATAAAGTATGAAGGGGCAAATGAGTAGGGACGTTTGGAGAGAATAATAATAATATACCAAATAAAAAATAAGTGATAGATGATAAGAGCAGCACACTAAGAGGTCAATCTTACATACATACATAGTGGTTTGAAGGTCTGTCCATCTTATGTCTACCTATTATTAGAATACAACATTGATTGTTTCCAACCTGTCTTTGTCAACATATATTTTTCAATGTAACTAACCTGAATATTTGGTTGTTCAGACGGAAACAGATGGTTTTTTTTAGATAGATAACGTTTTATTCAGCATTGAAGGTCAAATAAGTATCCAGTGTCTTTGTATAGATGTGTTTTGGACAACATTTCCTCCATAGATAGTGTGAGAGCCGAGCTCAGCTGGGAACATCAGAGGTCACCACATCCTCCTTCTACTTCTCTATCCGTTTCCAGGACAACCATTCATCTTGGACATTCCAAACTTTATAACTTGCCTGAAAGAACACATTTTGCAAAGATTTGTGTGTGTGTGTGTGTGTGTGTGTGTGCGTGCGCGCACGCACGTGTTCAGACACATGGTTATTTTAAAGAAGTACAATTCTAAAGAACATCTTTCTCTTTCCCCAGTCTAGGGAGGTAAATCACATTTGTGCCAAAGTTTTTGAGGGACAAAGAAGTGATTCATTTTAGCATTAATGATTCAGTGATATTGCTATTTGTTCTCGGTCACTAACTTTTATGACACAGATATGTGGATGGACTGCGTGATGGCATAATAAATAGTCACAGGCCAAATGATGTTTCTTTTTTGTGTGTGATGAGTGTGTGTGTGTACACTTGCCTGTGTGCAGACATAGCGAGCATGAGAGATGGAGTGCTACCTGAGGAGGTAATGTCTTGCCTGCACCCTTCCTCTGGCTCCGCCCTATGCCTTCTAAAGGTGGCCCGTGGAGCTGCAAAGGAGCCCGGTCGAAGGGAGTCACGTTTTAAAGAGTTAGACCTGAGAACGGGCAGCAAACTGCTGGGTCTTGTCGTGTCACACAGGTCACACAGTTATTGTTAGTGAGAGTGTGTGTGTGTGTGTTCTCTCCATAAAATGCTTTTGTGTGGATGGGAAGTGACAAACTGCTTAAAATGTGATGCTGTGATAAGTGAACACACAGGGAACGCACACTTTACTGCAGAATACAAAATTATGCTTTCATTAATAACAGGCTGGTTATTTCAGTCGAATGAAAAAACCCCTGCAAAACAACTCCTCAACTTATGATACTGCTTTTGGTGTGCCATTAGGTTTGGGAATGTACAGTTGTTTATTGTCTGTATATAATATATATCTATGAATATATACCTGAACACTGAGCCATACAGCACTTTCAACTCTGTTGGTGTCCATCATGGTGTGACTGAGCCTCAGGGTCCCCAAGCCCAGAGTGCCCTGTATGACTGGAAGCTGGTCAGCTAGTCCTGACCTTCAAGCCAGATACACAGTGGAGCTGAGAAATCACTTTCAGCTGTTGGAGGTGGTGCCTCGTGCGAGGTATGGCCCGTTCATCATTGAAAATGTGGAGGTTGTGAAGCTGTGTGTGAAGGACAGGATCAGAACCTTCCTGACGTCCAGCCACCCGGAGGTTGTGGTTCGCGCAAAAGCAGACAATGGACAATTGTGACGCTGTGAGAATGAGGCCAATCATGTTCTCTTCAATGCTCCTGACTTTTATCCAGGAGAGGAGCTGATGGAGAAGGTGTGGAGAGTGGAGGAACAGCAGTGTGGGGAGTCACAGAGAGTCATGCATGAGATGAGTGGCTGCAGGAGGTCAAAGGACAGACAGGATGCAGGCAACAGCCCGGACTAGAGACTGCCTGGTTCACTCACTTCCGGAATCATCTAGGCACACACCCCATGTGGTGGATGGTGGCGAGTAGGAGATACCTGCATTCCTCACAAATCACAATATTGACAACAGTCCCTTCACAGTAGACGGGTTTGCTACTCAGAAGTGGGGTGAAAAATGCCTGGCCAGTGACGACTTTCTCCTGAAGATCTGCAACAGCCCATCTCTCCATCTCAGTGCCCAAATCTGGAGATCTCTTCAAACCAAACCAAACCATGGCATCAGTCTGTCATGTGTCATGGTATACTGGCATGGCATATTATACTGCCCCATGTGGACAGGGAGTGTGTAAAAACATGGGAAACAAGACCCATAAACTATTAGATTTTTTTTATTATTTAACCACTATTTGAATATTCTAAAATCATGACCCATCCCTATTGGATTCACAGGGCTAGGTTTTGGGCAGGACACTCAAGGCTTACAGTGTCCCTCCCAACATACTCTGGGCCATAAAGAGGCAGTGTGCACAGGTTCAAGAGCAAACTTGGTGAGGACAGCTAGGGGGGGGGGGGGACACCCACTTAATCTTCCTCTCCTCTTCATCACAGTCTTGGATGACTTACCTAGGCAGGTTTGCAGATGACATCAACCTGCTGTCTAACAGCATGGAGCAGGCACATGAGCTTATGACGAGAGTGTGCCGTGGTTGAATGCCAAGAAGACCCAGGTAATCACCTGTAATTTCTTCCCCAGAACATCCACCTCTGAAGTCAGGAGGGGAACATGCCCTGAAAGAAGTCAATGACTTCAAATACCTGGGCTTGTGGGTGAACTCATTGGAGCGGGGCATTAAAGTGAGGAAAGCCAGTCGCTCCCGGACAGCAAAGTGGTTCTGTGGGAGCCGGCCCACGGGCACCAAACACAAGGACGTTCCATACGTGGACGTCCTCAAGAAGGACAAGTGGGCAAGCTGGCCAGATGCGTGGAGGATCAGGAAGACTGGAAACGCCGGCGGAGGGCTTGTCCAAGGACAACCTATATAGATATGTATGTATATGTACAAGGCACCGTTATGACACTTAGTGGGATTAATGGTATGATGTCAGAAGGACACAGCAAAGAATGGGAAGGATAAATAAATTAGGTGAAGGGGTCTAGGAATCTCAGTGATGAAGGACGTACAGAATGTAGTATAAGTAGTAACTGAGCAGAACAACAACTACTGTATAAAATCTAAATGTGTTAACATGCTTTCATATCATTTTGTTCCCCTTTGTTTCAAGTGTCAGTGAAAAATAAAGAGACAGTGAAACAGCCCGTGTGAGTGTGTGTGCAGCGATCTCTCTGAGAGCTGAGGGTCTGTAGTCCAATAGAGATGCAATCAGCGTGCTCATATCATGATGTGATGGTTTCTTAAGCAAGATTAGGGGTAGTATTAAAATTCCTAATGTTGAAAAGCAAGGGAGAGAAGGAGAAAGACAGGAGAGAGGTTAGATATGGACTGAATAAGCACTGTGTGTGTGATAGAGATACAGCAGAGACCAAGTTAGATGTCAAAAAGACGAGTTGACGGGGGTGAGAAGGGGTGAAATAGATGTAATGATCTTAGATAGTCGTGGGAAGAAAGACTGGATATGACAATGAGGGTGATGGGAAGAAGGATGGACAGATGGACAGATAGATGTAATGATCTTAGATAGTCGTGGGAAGAAAGACTGGATATGACAATGAGGGTGATGGGAAGAAGGATGGACAGATGGACAGATAGATTTTAAATGTTTTAATTATTTTTATGATCCTGGGTGACATTGGAGTTTTTTGAAAGATAGCCTAAAAGACAGTGCACGATGATTACTGATACAGCCAACCAAACCCAATTGTGTTAATTTAAGATTAGTGATTACTGATTACTGACTTCAATTCTAAGGAGATATTGACTGTGTGGAGACAGCTCTATATTTCAGTTGAGCTTGGATTTACCATCTCTATAGGTACCAATACACTTTCATTTATATTTTATATAACAGTATTTACCAACCCTGTCACAGCCAATGTAAACTACCATATAGAGAATATTAAATACAACACACACACACACACACACACACTGCTAACATGGAATAATATTTTGAGTGACAACAGGCTGGCGAGTCAAACAGCCAGATTCCCTCTCACTGTGACACATTGCTATCCTTTACTTTTAATTCCAAGGGATGTTTGCTAGAGCAAAGGCTTCTCACCCACGCATAAACATCTGTCATTTCATATGTTAATTAGTGTTCAAATGTTGCATTATTGCACCAAGGAATATACTTTTTTTTAAACGCTTTCCTTCCACAACATGCATTGCAGCTGTAGCAAGAGCTCTCTGGCAGCAGATTTATTTTTGCCCTGGTAAATGTATTTGCTATGTTTTAACATTTGCAGTAATCTGTACACATCTTACTTAAAGGCCTTGTGCAGATAGAGAGGTGTTTTCCAGAGTAATGACCTGGAGCAAATTACTAGTGACCTTCAGTTGACCAAAGAAATGATAGTTGCTTCCTTCAGTGTTGTCACTTTTGTGAATCCTGCTTCTGAATGAAAAGGCGATTGGTTGTGTATGACTACCCCTGTCATAGTTACCGCAACATATCATCTACTTCATTATTCAATATTCTTTGATTTGCTTCCATTGTTAATGTCTGCTAACGCCGTTTTTTAATCCTCAATGTCTCCATAACTACAATTTGGGGCACCGGCATCATTAAGAAAAATTTTAATCGCTAAATAAATCTGAAGAAAGCTCAAATAATCATTAAAAAAAATCTAAACAAAACCAGCCAGAATGTGGACAATGTCTTGCCGTCCACGGCAGGATCAGGGGTTTGCTCTCACTCCTCCCAGGTAACAACAATTTCCCTTGGGATAAATAAAGTTTTATCTTATCTGGTTTTGCCTTCACAAGGTAATATCTGATTTCACTTTTTAAGAAGTGCCAGGTGCTGCGAGTTGACTGCTAAGGTCTTGTGTAATACAGATCTATAAAACCAGAATATGTTTTGGATTTCGTCTTGGATGAGGGTCAATAAATGCTTAGTTTCCAAGTAATGAGGTGAAAATTGATTCTGATATGAAACTCAGACGGCCGAGCAGGTAGACAGGTAAGGTAGGTAGTAAGGTTGCCAGCGGATTAAGCCAGCCACCCAGTCATCTATATAGCCAGCCACCAAGGCAGAGATAATGTGACCACCATGGCGCCATATTCCCCATAGCAATTCTTTTTTGTAGATGATCGCTTATTGCTGTCTCTCCCCAGAGAAATTAACCAAAGGAGAGAGAGAGAGAGAGAGAGAGAGAGAGAGAATTATCATGAACAAATCATTTACTCAATGACTTCATTAGCCCTCTGTCATGTGATCGGGCTGGTGGGACTTGAGTGTCCCCCACAACAGAGCATACTGTTGTACAGCCCTGTGTGTGGCCAAGGTATCACACATTGGGGATTGTGTCTTTGAATTGTGTGTGTGCGTGCGTGCGTGCGTTTGTTGTGCGCCACAGCAGACTACGTTGTCTGGCTAGCAGTAACCCAAATTCATCCTGGCTTAGTTACTGGTCCAAACCACGTAGTAGGTGTGGAACAAAGGCATGCAGACCAACTCGTTAAGTCATGTGGACGAGGTAAGCATAGAAAAAGTCTAAAAAAAAATAGTGTTGCCTCTAAAAGCCTCCTTAGGCTTCCGTTAAATGGTCTCCAAAGGAAAATCTTTCTTCCAGGATTCGCTAGCTGTAAAAAGGGATGATAATGGAAAAGAACACAACAACAGCAGCATTTAGCCAATGAGTGTGCCTCTGGCCTCTAGGGGGCAGTATATTCATGGACAAATGCCCAGAGGCTTTCCTTGAAACAAACTTTAAAGGGAATGAGACCAAAGGGTTTTTTTTCAGTCATAAAGTTCAGTGTAACATTTCCCAAAGGTGGAAACAATGGAAATACGTAATTTTACTTGACTTCATGATAGCCGAGAAGTCCGGTTCCAGTAGGTAGCCCTAGTTGTAAGATATATAACACAACACCATTTGTGTACCAGGTTTTTTTTATTGTTGTTGTGGTGGTTGTAGGCCTAATCATTATGCACCTTCACAAAAGCAGAGCTGCTTCCTGTAATATATTCCTGTCACTGACTGGCACAAGCTCACTCTGTTATGCCCCAGTGTCTATGCTTGGAGCTTGGTTTCCTTCTCATCCCTCCAAGGAATCTCGTTTCCCTGTGATATTTCCCACACAATATTCTATATTGGATAGAGGTTGTCCAAAACTTGGAAGGAAGATTGACTCGCAGTGCTTCAGGTTGGCAAGAAAGGCTATCTTTGTGAATCCTGACCGACCTTTCTATCCCCAAGCCATGCTTGTTTGCATGCTTGTCCAGGTTTTGTTTAATGTATGTTTTTGTAATGAATGTGTTTGGGGATGTAAATTAATGTACTTTTGGGAAGAAGAGAGTAGAAAAGTTGACATTTGGAACACCTTTGCCTGTTTATTAGAGTGGAACTGAGCCCTACTGTTCCTCTTAACGCTGCTTGCCACACACATACACACACACACACACACACTCTCTTTTCCCTGTCCATAGTTTGACGCTCCACAAGGAGAGGGGCCTCGCTCCACATCATTAGTCTGAAGTTGGGGTGAGTTGAGTCGGGTAAAGCTACCGAGATTCTCCCCTTCTCTCTGTCCTCCTTCTAATGTACTCCCCAGGCAACAGGGGTGAATGGGGTGCAGTGGGGAATGGCCGTGGCTGGCAAGTCAACCAGCACAAGTGTGTAGAAAAACATTGACTCTGACTCAGAAGTTGCGAGGGGTAGGAGGTACGGTTATCACAAGTTGAAATGAAAGTTGTTTCATTGTAGATTATGCCGTTATTATAGTTATTTATTTGACAATCATAACAAGCTAATTGCTGTAATTGTGTCTGTTTTTATTTGAAATGAACGATGAAATATGAATAATTAAATAGAAATGATGATGATGATGATTATTATTATTATGATTATTATTCTTACTTTTTGTTGAAGGGATACCTGATGCTGATGATACTGGTTTATGTACTTGATGGTTGCTAGGATACCAGCATTACCAGTAGATGGTGATAGAGAGCTGCTGCATAGCTTTGATAGGTCACCGTTTGTTATATTATACAACCTGAAAATAAATTAATTAACAATTAAATAAAATGTACATAACGTACACATTTAACAGCATGTACATACAGGTTTATTTGCGTACCTACAGTGACACGCACACGTATGTGAGCATTAAGCATTGTTATATTTGTCACGATCACATTTAGTTGTCTTGACAGTGGAGATGTTTGCTGAGGAACGTTCTCTCGCTGTGTGTGTGTGTGTGTGTGTGTGTGTGTGTGTTTGTGTGTGTGTGTGGCTGTTTTGTTAGTCCATTTGGAGATATGCTGTTCTTCTAACCTCCAGTGTTATCCTAATTTTAGAGCATCTGTATTAAAGGAAAAAGCCATGTGTGTGTGTACATGTACATGTACTGTACATGTACTGTACATGTCCCCTGAACTGTCCCTTGTTTCGTGAAAGGAAGTTAACAACTTATAGACACACACTGAGCATTGTCTATGAAAAGACAATTCACAGATTGTACAGTGTTGTACTTGTACATTCTACAAGTCGTACCGTTTACTTCTCTCTAATAGATCTCTCTCTCTCTCTCTCTCTCTTTCTCTTTCTCTCTCAGATTCTTCCACTCAATCAATTGATTCAAAGCTGAGGAAGGGGAGAGCCAGAAAGCCAGCCAGTGTAAGTATCTGCCTAATTCCCGCTAGTCTACCTGCTCCTCTATTCACGCTGTCCGTCCTCTCTGTTCTGCCCTCACTTTGTGCTCTCCAGGTCATTGATTCCTTGTGGTCCATCTCCTCCACACATCACTCTGCCGTTGTAGCGGCACCTGCTTGTCCCCGTGTCACCCCTGTCTCTCCTCATCCTCTACCCCTGTCTCTCCTCACCCTCTACCACTGTTTCTCCTCACCCTCCACTCCTGTTTCTCCTCACCCTCCACTCCTGTCTCTCCTCACTCTCCACTCCTGTCTCTCCTCACCCTTCACTCCTGTCTCTCATCACTCTCCACCCCTCTACTCACTCTCCATTCCTGTCTCTCCTCACCCTCCACTCCTCTCTCATCACTCTCCACCCCTCTCCTCACCCTTCACTCCTGTCTCTCATCACTCTCCACCCCTCTACTCACTCTCCATTCCTGTCTCTCCTCACCCTTCACTCCTGTCTCTCATCACTCTCCACCCCTCTCCTCACCCTTCACTCCTGTCTCTCATCACTCTCCACCCCTCTACTCACTCTACATTCCTGTCTCTCCTCACCCTACACTCCTGTCTCTCATCACTCTCCACCCCTCTCCTCACCCTCCACTCCTGTCACGTCTCCCTCTGTCCTCAACATTTGTATCCCAGTGTTTACCTTCTAGGACCTTCCTAGGACACCACCTCCTCCCTCCCGTTCCCTTCCCTTCCCTCCTTGCATGCTTCCTTCATTCCTCACTTGGGTCTCCCTCCTCCTCCCTTTATACCTCACGTCCTTCTTTGTGTCTTTTTGTCTTCATTCTTTTCCTCTTTCCTTCATGTTTGTTTTTCATTCTTATTTGTTACTTCTGATCAGATTTTCCTTCTTCCTCGCTGTTTTTAATGTCCAACATATTCCACGTTTTTTCGTACTCGTCTCTGCTCTCCTGCATTTCCTCCTCAGACAACCTTCGTTCCTTCATACACCACAGCTGGCTCCCTATGCTAGTGTGTGTGTGTGTGTGAGACACCCTCTTTTCCATCCTTGAATATCATGTGCGTGTGTCAGTGTGCTGGCTGTGTTTCTTTATTTGAATGATGCACCTGATGAAAAAAAAAAGAATGAAAAGTGAATGTTTAACTTTTTTCAAGCCCTGGTACATGTTTGTGAATCGGTGCAGGTTTATACTGGGTATCCTATAAACCTTGCTGTTGAATTGTGTGTGTGCACATGTGCATGTCTGTATGTGTGTGTGTGTGTGTGTGTGTGTGTGTGTGTTGTGGGGGGGGTGTCTCCTCACCCGGCACCCAGGGTGAGGAGATTAAGGGTGAATCAGTGCAGAAGAAGTAAAGCGCTTGGTATCTTGCTGTGGCCCCTATCACACACGCACACATACACATTCTATCTGTGAAAAGAAAGAGAGCGAGAGAGAGAGACATGGCATTATCACTGCCCTGTGTCCCCAAGAGAGGAGCAAGGGGCGAGCGAGAGGGGGCAAGGGACACATTTAAAGCGAAAAAAAAATCTTTATTTAAATAATAATATCACTTTGGATTGTGATCATTTGTACAATGGATAGTAATCAAAATAATAAAATCAGTAATGGAATAATTTTCTTTTTTCATGAGATTTACATGGACTATATTTTGGGTTGCTGAGAAGAATCTATTTTATGCATGGCAGACATTTTAGGACATTTCCATGATCTCACAAAATGGCGTCTGAATGGATTCTAACGTGATGAAGCGAGGAGGTATGTGTGTGTGTGCGTGTGTGCGTGTGTGTGTGTGTGTGTGTGTGTGTGTGTGTGTGTGTGTGTGTGTGTGTGTGTGTGTGTGTGTGTTTGTATTTGTTTGATTGTATTGATTCATTTGCATCATACGTACAGTATTAGTTGACTAACTGATATTTACCACAAATTTGTCAAAATAAGCACATATTCTATATTCTTTTATGTATTTTATATATAGTATTTTACTTGTGTGCTTTGTAAAGTTACTATATATATATATATATGTATATATATATATACGTGTATATACGTATATGTATATATATATACGTGTGTGTATATATATATACGTATATGTATATATATATACGTATATATATTTATGTGTGTATATATATATACGTATATATATATATATATATATGTGTATATATATATACGTATATATATATATATATATGTACGTATATATATATATATATATGTATATATATATATATATATATATATATATATATACACATATATATATATATATATACGTATATATATATACACACATATATATATATACGTATATATATATGATTCCTTAGCATCATACGTACAGTATTAGTTATTTAGATATTTAGCACAAATTTGTCAAAATAAATACATATTTTATATTCTTTTATATATTTTATATATAGTATTTTACTTGTGTGCTTTGTAGAGTTACTATATATATATAAATCTATATATATGTATGTATGTATTTGTGTGTGTATTTATGTATGTGTATATATATATGTGTGTGTGTGTGTGTGTAAAGTCACATTTCAGAAAGCAACCCGAGTATCTTCGTATGCTAGCTAGTGTTAGCAGGCTTATGAAAAATAGTGTATTTTGGCTCATGGTGGATATGGCTTTAATTTCCCATTTTTCCAATTTAATAATATTTCATGCCTTTTCTATAATAACTGCTTTTTTCATTTCATTTTGTCAAGCTAATTTGTAAATGACGAAGAATTGACGATGAATTCCTAAAGTAGTAAAACATTCATTAGTGACATTTTGTTAAACAAAACCAAAGGGTTACATGTGCTCTGCTGGTGACCAGACAACATGATGACACCACATTTGAATATTACAATACATGGAATTAATTGTATTTTAATGTGGCTCATCGAAGCTGAGCATATGACCAAGGGGCCAACAAGCCTGTGTGTGTGTTCTTATATGTGTGTGTGCGTGTGTGCGTGTGTGCGTGCGTGCGTGCAGGTGTGTTTGAGAGAAGTGAGTGAGTTTGCATTGTAGAGAAGAAGAGAGAGGAGAGGAGTGTGTGTCCACCTCCATATCCTTGACCAGTGTGTAAGCGAGCTAGCTGGGGAGCGGCTACAAGCCGAAAGGCCACTTGACTCAACACATTCAATCCCCTGTTCATTAGTGGCCGCATTACTTTAGATTAGCAAGAAAATGGACGTTTACAGGCAACACCGACGCCCTTAATTAAAATGAATTTAAAAAGAGAGACACAAGGAGAAGTAATTACTCCAAGTGTTAAAGGTTTTTTCCCCAGCAACCCATCTTATCCTTTTACTGTTTCATCCTTACTTAAGGAAATAGGAAGGCAGAAGGGAGAGCGGACTTAGTGGGGGGGGGTGGGGGATGAAGTGCTATCGGTCGCTCAGTAATGACTTCACCTGATTATTGGGAATGGGAAGATGTCTGTAAAGGTTGAGTAGTTTACAATGAATTTTTTTAATTAGATTTTCCCTGATTGAAATGAAATATAAATGGCCTAATTGTTAAATGGCTTATCGTCATAGCACTGAGTTGCCAGGTTTGGCTAGCATGACGCAAAGGTTTGCCCCGTCAATGTGAGCATGTGCAAATACTACTGTATATTGTGAAAATTAAAAAGAAAAACTATAGAAATGATATTTGTCATGCGCTTTGGTCCTATTTAGAATGCAAGCGACACACTAGCCAGAAGTTCTGTTAAGGAGCTTAAAGCTGCAGTGACAGTTGACTATTTACTTAGTCCAGTAACAATGTGACATAAGCCTATTAGAAGGTATTTGATGAGGCTCATCTTTGAACGCGACAGTCATTCTGAGCTATATATATATATGTGTGTGTGTGCGTACATACATATGACATTGTCTTTGTCTGCTATAACAATGTGTATTCAACAATTCTAGACTGACAAAATAAGTAGACCCCTTTGAAGGATAATGTTGTCTTGTTGAGCACAGCTTCAATAAAGTGTGCGGGGGTTTTCTTTTTGGTCTTAAGAAAAGCCACATTTCATAGGACTCCAGGTGAGAATTCCACTTGATAAAAATCTGTTTAGCACCTGTGCTTTTGAGACAAGCCTTTTGCCACAGCATGTCACATCTTAACCCAACCCCCTCCGGTGTGTCACATCTTAAAAAGTCCCCCTAGTGAGGTGGAAGTGCCACATTTTAACCTCTCCCCACCTGCTGTGTTGTGCTTGCAAATAGAGTAGACTACAGTAGAAACCTGCTGTCCAAAATCCACTACTTTGGCTGTTTCATATCCGAACAAACACACAACAAAAAACAAGAAATGGACATACACACTGATGGATGCCGTCTGCTCAGTGTAGATAAGCACACTTGTGAGTACACACTGAAGTACTGGACAGAAAGTGGTGAGGCAAGACTTGGACATATAAGGCAAACATAATGACAGAGTAAAATAAATTGGGAATTCTAAAAGGGAGCCTATTGAAGGAGAGGACGAGATGGTGGGCAAGAGAGATAGAGGGAAGGGAAAGAAAGAGAAGGTGCTTGTGATGCTATCTGTAAGTGTATATTTATTTCTCAGTGTGAAATACTACCCTGCTGTTTCTCAGTGTGAGAGCAGACTGCTTGGTCACTGCTCAAATGGCAGTACATGTGAACACATGTCAGTGCGTTTGTGTGAGAGAACAGTACACGCACACAAACACACAGGCAATCACAGATATTAACATGCCCACATTCACACGCAAAGCGCACACACCCGTGCGACCTGTCCAATTTAAAAAAAATAAAAATGACTCCCCCGTTTAAGTAAGAAGTAGAATCAAATGTACATTTTTGTCATTGAACGTCATATGAAACAGAGTAGCAGTGGCTCTGTTTTCAGGGTATTTCCATCAATAACTAATCACACGCTCAGCAGGCCTTTGTGACTCTACAATGTGAAGCCACGAGTGACAAAGTGCATACAATTAAATGGATGTATCAATGTCACAAATGTGGGTCACCGTTATGGTGAAAAAATGTGCTAAATATGTTCATGTGTCATTGCCAGGGGAACCAAAAGTAGTGGGGGTGTGCCCTCGCTTGCTCCTCCTTCCAATCTGAGACCAAGTAAATATGGACTCAAATTGCCCTCTATAGGTTAAACGCACGCTATTGCATGCTTTCATTGTTACTGGCAGTTTTTGGATACCTGGTAACGTCAATCAAACCTTCTGGTTACAGCCCCCCCCCCCC
>OMKP01050375.1:27601-44833 GCA_900302375.1 Bathygadus melanobranchus | reverse complement strand
GAAGGACACACACACACACACACGCACACACACACACACACACACACACACACACACACACACACACACACACACACACACACACACACACACACACACACAAAATCCCAAACCCAACATCATCCTGTCTTAATTGGATGTGCATCGTATAGCGTAGCCTATAGCATGAACCAGAATGTTTTACTCCAAGGATGCTTAGGGCTAGAGACAATGTATTAAATCAGTAGTTTCACGGTTCAAGGCTGTACATGCGGATTTGAAAGATTGTAAATGGCTTGTAAATGGCAATTGGGTGGCAGTTTAGTGTACAAGAGCAGATCTGAGCAAAATCAAAAGGCTGGTATCAGGGTGCTTAAAAAACACCTGTACGCTCATCGGGCTGTATATTCATGAAGAATATGACAAACACAATCGTAATCTATATTAAAAAAATAATGACACTTTTTTCCATGTACCACATTCGCAATTAATAGTGTGTCAGCCATCCTTGATTATAAACGAGGCATATATGGTTTCCCTGGAAATGTGAAATGAAATGACCTACATTTTGACATTCGTATGACCACAGACCATTTTGTGCATAAGACATCGCTCTAAAGCACATCCATATCCACGTGTTATGGCAAACGAGACGTTATCTAACCTGTTAATATCTGCTGGTGTTTATGTATTCGGTGTGTATGTATTGGGCTGTCTGCTGCAACATCCGGAAAGCTAGTCATCCTATGCAGGCACAGGCTGCAGATCCTCGTTATCCACAACCAAACTGATAACCAAGTGGCATTGCTTAAGCCAATGTTGCCCTTAAGCCAAAGGATGGGTGGATACTTGGTCACATTTGTTTGATGGTTGTGACTGTGGCGCCGCAGCGGAAGACTACCCACACTGGTTCGCACCCAGCTATTGTGAGGCGCCGCAACTCGATACCTCCGCGGCGACCAAGGGTACATGATGCCCGATTGCCTTCTCTAACTGCTGCACCGACAATGACGGATTTATAGATGTATAAAATAGCATGCTTACCAACCTGCAAAAGAAAAAAAATGATTCCGCTTTTGTCGCCTTCCTGTTGAAGAAAAAAATGGCGGTCTAGTTTAGGATCTGACGTTTCGGTGCAGATTTGCATATCGCGTAACCAACCAATCAGATTCGAGCTAACCTCAACATGTATAACTTTTTTTACATGAAGAAATTAAAGTCATTTAAAGTAGGTTATTGCTGGCATGGACCGACATAGCTCACAGACATTATTAGTGTCCAAATCACAACGCAAAAAGTGAATATTGTTGACTCAACTGCTCATTCAAATGTATATGGGGCTAGGCCTGCTGGCGTCTGGTTGTGACTGCAGAATATCACATGGTGTCTCACGGCCAGCCAATGAGATGTCGTAAAAGTGAGCTAAACGGGAGGGACTAAAAAATCTCGTGCTCGTGATATTATGCTGCTTTTATTCGGCCATTTTTAGATAGCGTCATTAATGGAGAAATAAAATGTGGTTTTCATGATACGAAATGTGATCTGAAACAGCGATAAAGCCCCGCCATCCCCTGATCTTTGTTAAAAAACGCTTTCATCTTTGCGGTTTCATAGCATGAATTAGAAAATATGAAAGATGCTAACTCTTGCTACTATAAGTTGAATACATTTTGTAGAAAAAAAAACTTCTCCGAAAGAAAAATGTTTTTAATGTGCGAGATTAAAAAAGATAATTTTCATAAAGACGACACCGAAAATGTTACTTTATGGTGAATGGGCGTGACGTACGATGTAGACCAGTACACTGTTACGGTTCGCAGAACGGTTTTGTTCGGACTGTGGACGTCGGCACGAGCAAGCCAAATAATCTCAGTCAGATGTATTAAATTATTCACTTTTATTACTTTAAGCACAATTTACAATCAAAACACGCCATGGTCCATTAGTGCCTTAGACAGCAAGTAATTAACAATACATTACTTGTTTGCAACACACTGGGACAGGATTTCTTTTTTTTTTTTTTAACTGGAGTTCAGTGAGGTCAACTTTAACAAACAACTGCAAGAGACTCAAGTGACTCTGATCTCTCAGATAACTTGCTTCAAAGACGCATGAAGGAGAACTGCTGCATCAATTAAGATAGCCTGGCATGTATTACAGAAGACTATATTATTGGTATTGCGTTTCTAATCTGTAAAAGTCCATAACTGGCCAGAAACGTATACTTACATCATTGGTTTAAGGTTTATCTTTTTGTTTGAACATGAAAATGTCTTTAGTGCAATATGGACAACGTGATGTAATTTCTACTGCTGTGGCACATTTGATGATTTAAATGGCTTAAAATATATTAAAAGTTAACTGTAACTGTACTATTAATGGAGGGGGCGCCTTATAGTGTGGCTTGCTGTATGCAAGTTACAATCAGAATTGAACAACCTTTCCCACAACAATTCCTTCATGCCTTTCAAGCAAGGCAAAATAAACATTGAGGTCACAAATGTCAGTCACAGCACAACAACTATGAAGCATTAGAAATACATCAATATATAAATCAGCAAATACTGTTTTGATGGGTCACGGCATGTGAACAGATACATAAACTAAACTCACTTCGATGAGCCCCAACAGTGTTTTTGAGAGCAATAAATTAAAGAAAAAAGTGAATCACAATTAAGATTAACATGTCACAATTTTATGCGATTAAAACTATGCTAGTTGGGGTCCTACACATAGAATTCAGATTTTTTTATTTAGATATCTTCATTCATAAAAATCATTAGACAAAATCTATGTGTTGAACGAAGCGATTTACACGACAAGTAATACAGAGAAAGATTTAAAAATCAATTGTACATTTATGTAAACGGGTTTTAAATTAGGGAAATAAACCCTCCCAAAATGGCAGGGGTTCCATCTCCAAGGAGTCGTCCATTTTGTTGCATAATGGTGTTTTTCTGGCAGACAGATTATTGAACTGTCGAGAGAGAGCGGGACATGTAAGGGAGGGGAGGGGGGTGAAATAAGGACGTTCTTTTCAGAAGAGAATACAGGAGTACTTAGGTAGGAAATTACCAAGCATTTCCTGTTTTTCAACACTGAAAAAAAAATATTAAAAAAAAAAGGTCTTGATTTGCTGGTAAAAAAAAAAGAAAAATTCCAAGACTGCTGGAATGTTGGCCAAATTTATCCCCCCTCCCCATCTGACAGCAGAAAGGTTAGACTGAATCTGTGTCACACAAACTGGTTTAGAGGGACTTGGACGGAGGGCTGAACACCGTGCTGTGGTTGATCAGGGAGAAGTTCTTCATGCTGCCGTCTAGCGCCACGCCAGCCTCCTGCATCCCGTACCTGCCGATACCACAACAATATGGCATGCAGGTTAGAGACGTTCCGTCATATGTGTGGACCACCATGTGTGGACCATCAGCCAGGATGGCTGAAGGTCTGCTTAAATTGAAACCTCTGGACCATGTTCAACATGCTTCTTAACAACATTTGACATGGTCAGCAATAGCTGCATTTGGATTTATTTTAATGAGAGCAACCAATTTCTGCTTTGATCTTTAGCGAATGTAGACAATATCAAAGACTAAACTCTCAAAATGGTTTGTCAAGTCAGAGTAGCAGTTTTGCATTAACTTCATGGGCCGAATGTTTACTACAGGAGAAAGGAATAATAATTCACAATATTTGAAAGCTGGCAGGGACTCTTCCCGATGGTCTATACACCCTCAGCAGCTGAAGAATGTGCTCAAGGTGAAACCTGACACACTAACTCCTCATTGCCTGCTCACCAGTCTGCGGTGTAAATAGCATAGTAGACGGGCAGCTGGGGCTCGCTGGCCAGGCAGGTGAGCTCTTCCAGGCCGTTGGCGCCCATGTTGGTGAAGAGAAGCCAGTCCCCGACGCTGAGCTCAGGCAGCAGGCAGCGCTCCACCACCTCGTCGAGTTGGTCCAATGACGGCCCCCACAGGCTGCTGGGATACACCAGCTCCTCAGTGCAGAGTGCACGCTACACAGGGCGAGAAGACAACACGGGGTGAGAATTAGTGGTGTATGAAACAAAACAAACACGCAAGAATCGCAGTTCTTATCTTGTATGATAATTGTGAATCGATTCAGAACTTCGAAAAAACCCCACACAAAAAACTATTGATTGAAAATGTGTTACTACTAAAAATGTGTTGTTATACATTATTGCTCAGTTGATTTAACTTTGAAATATAAAAGCTACATGTTATACACACTATGCTTTCATGCCATCATTTGCACAGCACCTTTCTTAGCGCACAGCAGACTAGAGAAGATCCTGATCCTACTGAATTGAGATTTTTTTAATCGTTTTGAATTCAAATCGTGACCAAGAATCAAAATCTAACCCAACCTCGAGATACTCAAAAGATTCACCCCCCTAGTGAGAAGCCACCCATGTACCGTCCTTTAGGAATCAGCTACTTTGACCCAGTGTCCTGCGTCCGTTCTCTGTCTACACAAGCCCTCACACCCCCACCATTCAGCTTCACATGGCCTCTCCTTCCACTTTCTGTTGTGGCCCGACGTCGGGTCACTGACCTTGTGCACCAACGGGGCAGGGATAGTGTTTCCTAGCAGCTTGCGGCGGAACGAGCCATACACGCCCTCGTTGATGTAGTACTGGAACTCTGTGTCTGTGGCGCTCAGCTCCCCTGCGGGCATAACACAGAGGACATTGTGTTGGCTTGTTACGTAGTAGTTAGCAAATGCTGAACGTTGGCTGGCACTTCCGCAGATTAGCTGTGGACTTTAATTCCGACTAAAGAAAAATGTTCCCTGTGGTTCTTGTAGAACCTTGCGCAAAATAATTCCACAGGAATAAAGAGAAAGGAAAGTAACCAGCGAAGAAAGAAAGGACGCAGTGAAACGTTGAGATACATCCAAATGACTTACCCTGGGCCAGACTGTCCCACTGCTGGGTCAGTATCTTCTTGCTAATCACGTTGACGGCCAGACTGAAGGCAGAGGCAACGTAAAAGCTGCCTGGCTGGGCCAACACCTGTACCCCAGACAATGGAGGGAAATAGGCATCCAACAGGGGACTGACCGCACACTCCACCTACAAACCAAAAGCACACACAGAGACATTTGGCTAGGGCAAGCAAAGCATTAACAACATGCCCTGGCTACATTACTGGACTGTGATTCAGAAGTTCGACAATGCTATAGCTGAACTTCTGCGGGGAGAGTACAAAGAGGTACACAGCAGACTGGCAGAGTGGCAAGATGGAGGTTTCAGAAGACACTTTTAAATCTATTAGTTACACCACGATGAGCTGTGGCACCTGTAGAAGTCTTGCAATCGGTGCACACTGACATGGTATCATCGTTTATGCCAACCGGTCCCATTAACTCTTCTAAAGCGAGAGTGTTGTCTGGTTTACTACTGCCTAGTAATAGTTTTTTTTTGACAGCATAATCGACAGATATATGGATCCTTAGCACTTCCATGTTTGTATGTCCCGGCACTTGAAATATAACTTAGCTTGTGTAGCATCTTATCCTGGCTACATGCTGTTGTACAGTAAGGAGCCAACCTAGCAACTATAAGCTTGTAAACTTGCTCTATTGACCTGGCAACCAGGAATGCTTGTAACTTGTTCTGTTCTAATTGCACTCTACCTTCAGCGATATATTGTTGTCTCCCTCTTTTGACAAATGTGTTACCTTTTGTAAGTCGCTTTGCATAAAAGCGTCTGCCAAATGCTCTAAATGCAAATAACTTTTTTTTTTTACTCCCTTCCAATTGATGGTCAGCCCTATTCACATTTTGTTGTGGTTCCGTCTCCAGGAACATGATTGGTCGAAACAAATTTGAAGCAAAGGAAAGTGAAACGCCCCATTCACACGGACTCTGTCTTGTCTGCCATCAGACTTTTGATGTTAATCTAAAGTCTGATTTGTGAGACTACTTGACTGGCAACTTTATGGTACTCATTTACGTGGGTCAAACAGTCAATGTTTGATTCAGTGCAGAGCAGGTCGAGCAGACGTGTCTGTATGTTATAAATCTGAGGGCTAATGATTACCTGCTGGAGTTGAAAGTCTGAACCTGTGATTCCACCACCAATGTCCAAGATGTTCATGCTGAAGCCCAGCTCCGCCTGAACACACAAATAAAAAAACATCACATTTTGTCCTGAGGTTCAACGTTTAACAATGACATTAAGTACTCATGTTGAACTGTTAGCTTTTTAAAAAGCTAACAAGCTTTTTTACATTTTTATAATAAGAGTCATGAATGCCTGGAAAACCCCCATCAACATCTCACACACACATACACACCCCCATGTCGAAGACACAGCGGGCATCCGAGAGGGCATGGCTGTAGGCCTGCTGCAGGTCGGGGCAGGAAGGGGGAATGTGGAAGGTCACCCCCACAACATCAACCCCCAGCTCCCTGGCCAACTCCAGGAGGTACCGGCAGCTCTTCAGGGAGCAGCCAAAAGCCACGCTGGTCTCGGCGGCATGGGCCTCGGTGGTCAGCTGCAGCAACAACCTGGGAGAGAACGGACCACCAAAACACACTAGTCAGGGTGGGTGACACAGCCATTAAAACATTAACGGCCATACAGTGAAGTGAACTCAGTAAGTCATTAACTTAGTTGAAATGTCTTAGCACTAGCTGTTCCATTACGAAAGCAGGTCCTTCAAAGTGCATTGAATGTTTATGCCAAGCCAAAGTCAAATATAATCCGTTGTGGGCCATGACAAAACCTTGGAAAATCCACTTGTTTGTTTCAGGTCTGGTGAGTCAGTTGCAGTTGCATTGAAACTCAACACCGCCCAACACCAAAAATGTAAGATAAATACCAGCCTTGATATTATCAAACTATTACTTTCCACCTACTTTGCGTTGCTGTGCACCCGGGCAATCTTGCAGAGCTCGGCCTGGTTGTCACAAACAAGGCGGCACACGTTGTTCTTCGCGGCGTACTTGATGTGGGCCAGCTGCTTGCAAACCGCAGATAGGATGATGTTCTCCGGGGGTACGCCGTGCTCCAGCACCAGGCTCAGCTCGGCCTAACGGAGAGAAGACATTGTGATTATTATGACCAAATCGAAAAGCCTTATAGCAATGCACAAAACAAATGACTGTTACATAAAGTGGAAGCCCTGGACGTATTGGATCACCGGTAATCAGCGCGAGTTGATGGGTCACGTAGCGGTAACAAATAAAAAAGCTTTCATAACCAGATGAGTGGGTGTGTGGTGTTGTTGACATGCGTTTGACACACAAACTCACAACACTGGATAGGACAGTCACATAACAACGGTGAAACCAGGGCTCAAGCTTAAGGACGTCCTGTCGTCTAGGGGCCGGAACAATTAGGATCAGGGAGGATACATTGATTTTGGAATTTAATCGATCGAATGTTGGTATCAAGTAAAAATGTTAATTATTAACTGTAGCGTCGTCTTGTATCAATACGAGGAAATATTTTACTACGTGTCAACAATAAGACATTACATACTAGAGGGCGTAATTTATTAACTATTTTTAGGGGACAGAAGACTAGCCTCACGCAGCCATATGCTGAATTGTGATCACACAACATGAACTCTTCTGTGCACAGTAGAGAGAAAATTAAGTGCAAAGCAAAGTTTGGTGTGGAAAAAACCCCCACAATATAAACTGTACATGCAGCTTGAAAAAGAGAAGTTCATTGCCATGTTCATTTTTCATTGTATAAACAAACAAAATGTGCAAGTTACTTAAAAGTCATTCTATTATGCTGACACTGATTCCATATTCTTTTAGTGGAGGCTGCTGGTGCGAACCCCGCTACTTTTGTCCGCCAGACAACGCTGTATTTTGGCTGAGCGGTGCACCAGAGAAACAGAGAGCATCGGCAACAACCACCGGTGTCTTCACACTATATCCCTCATGCGGATAGACAAGAGATATGGTTGAAAAGCAGGTTATCCTTGAAGAGCCCTGGGTGAAGCCACAGCAGTTGGCTAGAGACCCACCTTGTTGGTGCACACGAAGCCAAGGCCCAGGGAGGCCAGCACCTCGATGATGGCCGGGCTGCTGTTGCACTTGACTGGGTAGTAGGGCTGGAGGTGTGGTGCCAGAGTCTGCCAGCGCACATGCTGCCGCATCAGGGCACCCAGGTCGCCCACCACGAATGCGCTGCTCTCCACCTGGGAACACAGCGAGGGGGAAGTAAAGTTTGAGCACAGAGGCAGACAGGTTGGCTTACATAGACCGCTAGTAAAGTAGTACCATTGGCTTAGGATTATGGTCTTTACACATGTGAAATCCCATTAGATTCACTAGAGTAAGATAATTGGTCAACAGGATTAGTGTCTGTCTGTCCCGACTGAAAACCCGGAGGCAAGGTTTTCCTCTCTCAAGTGACCCACTAGTTTCTGCAGAGCAATTCATAATCAACCCTTCAAGCAAGCTAAACTGACTGGCTTTCAGGTTTTCTGACGGGAACGCCAAACTGACCAGAGCATGCTCGGAGATGTATCCGTCGATGACATCGTCAATGGTCACTCCTTCCTCCAGGAGCTCAATGACATAGCTGGGTTCCTCAGAAAGTCCTTTCATCTTAACCGTTTTCCGCTTAGCTGACAATCATAAAGAAGAGTGAGGCAAATGGAGAAGGTCACGACTGAGCCAATGGGGTCCTGCCGGTATGCAACAAACTGCAGAAAGACAGAGAGACGACAACAAGGGTCACTTAACAATTAAGATTACTTTGCATTTGAAACAAGTTAACAGTTTAGCATGTAATTGTAAAACACTACATTGCTTGCGCAATGGAATTATTATTTAGGTCTTGTTAAGCCCTAATACAAATTTTACGTGTCTGAACAGCTTGCCTGTGTCTGTAAAGGGGTGTAGGTGTGTATTAGGACCTGGAGTGGACTTACATGGACAAGTCAGGAGATGGACTTGTCCCACTATCAGCTAGGATCCCAAGGCGGCTCAGCGTTGAAGTCAAAGTGCTCCCGGTAGAGAGCCGCCCCTAGGCCTTCTGGGTAGCGGTTATACACCTGTACAGAGACAGGGGAGCCCTGCAGAGCAAAGATGGACATTGATTAGAATTGAAGGCATACCAAACGAGTAATGTCATTAAATACTTTGACCACAATTCTTATTTATGAAATAAACACACACTATACATCCTCCAATTATAGTTAAGCAGAAGTCTCTTCTGCATATCTATGTCCAGGTGTGTTTGTGGGATTAACCTGACCTGACATCACATTTACTCACTTTGTTCCAGATTTGTATGAGTGTGATCGATACGTTACATAACCTTAATGTTTTGTTTGCTTTTATTTCTCACAGCTGAACAGACTGCTAAACCTCTGATAATATGATAAAAGTGATCAGTGAACTGCGCTTAAAAGCTACCTAATAAATACCCGTCCATAACAACTACTAGCTAATATCGGCGTTGGGAGAACTGTCGGTATTATACGTCTATATATGTCGAATCATACGTCGTATCGGGTTGCGACACAACAAAAAAAACACCAAACTATGCAAGTACTTCGCGGAAAATGACAAGTGTTTCACAGTAGAGGCGTTATCCGAGAACACTAGCGGCGCTGTTGACATCCTGGCAGCCTGAGCACCATAATCTAGCTAACGTTAGCCAGCGACAGCAGCCGTCGCTCCGCGGGCTGCATCCCAATACCGTTCAATACTTTAAGCACACTGCAGTGTGACCCTTATCATATACTCGCCGTTGTCTTGAGCGGAACGAACGCGTATTTCAAGGCAGCGACCGCCCGCGTCCGTGACCAAATAAGGCTGAGTCCGTGTATCGGCCTGTCATGTGTGGCGAGGCAGCAGGATCACCCCGCCATGTTTCAGCACAGCGAGCCGGAGCCCGCCGCCCAGTCGACATACTGTTTACTTACGTGAGATAACGGCCAGAATGATTTGGAAAATCGTCTTCTCTTTTTCGGCGGAATTTTTAAACGGTAGTGGGGGCCACAATACAAGAAAGAAAAAGGCCTAATTTTGCCATATGGTTAGACGGGGGGTGAGCGGTCGTTCGGCGGTGTGCTCTCTCTTGCTAGTGGGTGGAGAACTACGGGAAACTAGGGGAAGTGGACATGTCGTCAAGGGGTCGAAGGCGGGGCATCCTCGCCCAGCTCAGCCAATGGCGTTCACGTTCTTTGAGCAAACACCAAATATGTATTTCCGAATAACACTCGGACAACGGTGAGATTTATTTAAAGTGACGTAACTATGAACTTCGCATTATTGACTGTTAATAAAATCGCTTAGAGAGAATACTGTTGGTAGATTTAAATCTTGCTATTGGAATTAGGCTAATACAGTTAAATAATGCAGTCTAATTGACTAACTAACTAACTAATAACTAACTAACCTTAGTTAGTATAAGTTTCCCTGTTTGAGTTTTTCAAGGTCTGTCATTCCCCTGGGTATGAATCCGATTTGCATGCTATTATAAAGTGTTAAGTCATGTCAAAACCCATGTCATTTTTTTTCAGCCTCAATGAAATATTTCATCATTCCATGTGCTGTTGGTTGCAGTGAAGAAGAAACGTTGTCCAATTACATATGAAATAGATTTAAATATATAGCATTGTTCTTATTAAAAATAAGAACAATACTTCAAGGTTACCTTTTCAATGTTCAAGTGCAGTCTAGACTGTTGTCTCAAGGATACCTTGCATTCTTGTTTGTAGACAAAACATTAGAGCCCTGAGATAAACTAACCTGAAAGCTAAAGACAAAAAGCAAACACTAAAAAGCTTTTCTTTGTTTGACACCTTTAAAAATGTGAATGAGGGTCAGGCTATACAAGCTATGTGTAGGCCTAAATGTTCAGTTATGTGTCAGTTATAGACAGACATCTTTAAGCATGAGAAAGATCTAGATTTAATAAATTCCGCAGAAATATGCTGTAGGCCTATTTCTTCATGGATTCACAGGTCTTATAACAAAAGAATAACATTAAGGCTTGTTCCCATTTGTATTATTCACAAACTTTGAAAAAGCAGATAGCAGGAACACATTCCATATTTTTAGCTGTGGTTAACCGAGAGAAATTCATGGGCTGGAAAAGGGCTGATAAATCCTCATTCCGGCTGGAACACATGGACTCGTGATATTTCTGAGCATATTCCTTAATGCGTTTCCAAGATACTGGTGGAATGGACTGTGTCCCCATTTTCCCCTCTTCTTTGACCATATGTTTTGTAAATAGTCAGAAATCTACCCACATAGACATTGTGGAATCAGAGGATCATAGGTATTATACACGCACAATATTTTCCATGCGAAATAATGACCAAAACATGCTATCAGTTAAATTGAATGCAGAACATTATATTCCATTAACTATAATGTAGAAGTGAATACTTCTCGCCATTATAGACGCTGGCCACAAGAGGGCGACATTGAGAGAGACTAGACTGCCTGCAAAATCTAACGCCAAAACAAATACTGCTGCGCATGAGCTTCTGCGCATACGCACAGCTGATCAGCTGACTCTGTGTGTGATGCTTTTTTTTGTACAGTCAATGATTGAAGCGCCTCTGAATTGCAGTAGATTTGATTGAGATATGCATTGGATAATTTGAAAACTGTATTGCGAACATAGTGTTTACACCAATACGGGTTACATCACGTTAATTGGTAAGTGTAAGATATTGTCATCTCAATGTCGTGACACACTAGCTATCATTTGCTCGAAGGCTAATGCCACTAAGCTAGTTCCCAGTAACATATTGACATTCATATTTAGTTAAATGAAAAATATTGTGATGCCATTCGACTGACAGGCAAAGCCAGTGAATATGTAATGCGCGCAATAAAAACTGCAACGTGACAGTAAATGTGATATGTGTATGTGTCTTCTACAGTACAGAAAATGATGATCACATGACATCTGTGTATCTGCCTCTAGACTAGATCATAACTGTGATCGTTTCAAATAAATACATATCTCTAATTACATATAACATTCAAAGAAGTGAAGACCTCGTGATTATTCGTGTACTTAGAAGGAAGTCGCATTGTGTGTGGACTACAGTCTGTTGTACAGTGTATGAATAGAGCAGCCTCCATAAAGAGGAACACGGTGTCTTGGTAACGTGACACTGATTCAACTATAACACATTACGTCTCGATTTGTCAACTCTATCACATGTTTTAAATCCACAGAGAGACAATGTAGACGTTGATGATGGTTAAAAGTAATAACAGTTATTCATTGTGTATACTACGCATATATAAAAAAGGGAAGGAAAATAAATAGAAAGAAAGGGACTTATTGTCTTCACAATGATTCTCCGCCCGGTCAAAACAATGCCGGATAAAGATTGAGTAATTATTGCAACATAATATTATTATTTTTAACTGCCGATGCTGATGCCTGCCTCTCTCCAGCAGAGGCCCTGTAAGCGACCTGTCTTCCAGCAACCATGACTGAATTCTGGTTGATCTCAGCTCCGGGCGAGAAGACTTGTCAGCAGAGCTGGGACAAGATGATGGTGGCCACCACGCACACCACCAACCTCTCCACCAACAACAAGTTCAACGTCCCAGATCTCAAGGTCACCACACGGACGTGTCCAATACTGATGGATGGACCGATGTAGAGCTGAACAATTAATCGATATATTATCAAAATCACAATATGTCCAAGTGCAATATCCTAATTGCAGCAATTGCAATTATTTGATAAGGGTAAAATGTGTAAATACTCATTTATAACACAATTATGAGTGAAGCACTGTACTACTGCAGAGATGCCCTGTATTTCTTTCTCCCATTGTAAGAAAACTGTTTGGTATTGACAACAACAAATGTGACATTCTGATTGTTTTTTCAGTGAAAATGAAAATTATGATGCAAAAATTATCATTCCCATTAATATCGAATTATGTAGCATTTGACCATATCATTCAGCCCTAGACCAATGTCAATGTCAAAGTCAAAGTCAGCTTTATTGTCTATCCACTATATGTACAAGACATACAGAGGGCTGAAATTGCGTTTCCCTCTCATATATACCTGTATTGATATAGTTCCTGCTATGACATGGGTCAATTGTTTTGGAAGTTGCATTTATAAAGACTGGAGCTTTCTTGGTTTCTTCACAGGTTGGAACACTAGATGTCTTGGTCGGTCTGTCGGATGAGCTGGCCAAACTGGACACCTTCGTGGAGAGGTAAACCTTGTTATGTCTACCAAGACCATGTACCGATTAATACCATATAATCATCTCATACTCATAGTGCTTTTTCTCTTCATTAGTTAGAGGAACTGTGTATCTTACTGTACTGTTGTTTCACTCTCTTTGGACAAATGTACTTATTGTAAGTCACTTTCAACAAAAGTGTCTGCTAAATTCCCTACATTTAAATGTAAATGTGTGTGTGTCATGTTTTCTCATGGATGAATTAGATACTGTACCTCATACCATTACACAGCTCCATACCATTAAGGAGCAGGTCGTGTACTGTCTTGTTCAAGGGTGCCTGCAGGTTTGGCTTTAGGCTGGCATTGTAGGCTGCAGACATCAGGGATTGAACTCAGTAATTTTCAGCTCGGAGTCAAACACCCTAGCCACTACACTATCGTCCTGCCTGAACTGTGTGTTTGTGTGTGTGTGTGTGTGGTCAGTGTGGTGAAGAAGGTGGCCCAGTACATGGCAGATGTTCTGGAGGACAGCCGAGACAAGGTCCAGGAGAACCTGTTGGCGAATGGAGGTATAGCAATGGCTCCACCCATGTCCTCACACAGGGATGAGCCTTCTAATGCATTCTAGTCCATGATAGCAGTGAGATATACCTCACAAGGTCCGTGTAGATGGATGCTCCTGATTGGTCCCCCTGCTAACCATGTGACTAGCAAACATCTCGGAACAGAATGTTAGTAGTGTAATCTCCATCTCTCTTTTATGTGACATTGATCTATCGTGACGGAACCCCCTTTCAAACATTCTGTCAGGAAATAATTATGTGTTTTCAGTTCATTAAAAAAATTGGGTAGCTGCTCTGATGACATCGCAAATATTGATTGGCTAAGGATAAGGACACAATGATTATAGACATCCTGATAATCTAAATCCAAACCAATTCTTTACAAAACCAAGTTTCCATGGGTAATTTAGTTACACAAACAATGCTTACCAACGGTTATTGGTAAAGGTTAAAGGTTATTAATGGTTCCTTTATTTTTACCCCAAACAGTTGACCTGGTCACCTACGTGACCAGATTCCAGTGGGACATGGCCAAGTATCCTATCAAACAGTCCCTGAAAAACATTTCTGAGATCATCTCCAAGGTAACAGTGATGCTGATTTTATGTACAACTCATTGGCGAGAATAGTTCTTATGTCTTCTGTACATCTATTTGATATATTATATTACAAAGCATATATATTACAAAGTTAATACACAAATACATGTGCCTTGTGTGTATTTACTTTTGGAGAGGTGTTAGCATTAGTTTGCTGAAGTTGGTGCCATGTAAAATGAGATATCATATTATATGGATTTACTATTATGCAGGGTTTGGCAGTAATAGTTACCAGGTTGCCAATGGCAAATTCCATTGGCAACCAACTTGAGAAATTGCCAACCAATTCTTGGCCTTTTGCCGTCAGGTTGCCATCAGTGGCCACCACTTGTTGACCGTGAGGTGAAACGTTTGTTTTAAAGCGTCATCATCACAAATGAATGTGCAAATTGATTCAACTGACAAAGAACCGGACGAACCTGAAAGAAAAACAAACAGGACATTTGTGAAGTCTCGCGAGGCTAAGTATCTTAGCATCTTAGCAACATACACTTGGATAAGTGACGCAGCACATCCTACAGAACCGCAGGGCTAGACGAGTACTGGTGCTCGAAGCAACACCAGCAGCAGCAGCTGAACAACATGAGGAGGTAGAGGTCTGCAAGGTCTGCGCACCCATTGATGGGCCGAGGAACGTTAATGCAGCCAACCGGGAGATCCTTCTAAAAACCTTTCAACGCAGGTTACCGTTGTGAAAAATGAGGAACCCTTACGTCCTTACCTCGTCTGCTGGATCTTCAAATACAGAACTGGTCTGATTCGGTGCGACGGACATGCTACGGGGTGGATCAGGCATGCAGAAGTTAACGTTTGCTCTATTCACTCATTATAGTCTTAATTCACACTAGGCCTAGTATCTTAAGTACTCAAAATACCACACCACACTGACCACACACACACACCCAAAAGCTGAAAACCACCTGTATTATGCACTGTGTATTTATTTGTGGCAGAAGCATAACTAACATACGCACAATGTTGTGGAGTGTTAACACGTACGTCTGACACCTTGTGACCCCGCAGCAAGTGAGTCAGATAGACAACGACCTGAAGGCCCGAGCCTCGGCCTACAACAACCTGAAGGGTAACCTGCAGAACCTGGAGAGGAAGAACGCGTGAGTCACGACCTTCCTTTAAAGACATGTGACCACTCTGAACTAGCCGATGTAATGTAGTTAACGCACTTTCCAGCTATCTGTAATTATCAAGTACTTGCAGTGTTATTGTATTCATGTGAACATTACTGATGGGTTTCACATGCCAACCTGCGGTACGTTTGCTGTGGTCTAGGGGGAGCCTGATGACCAGGAGTCTGGCCGACATCGTCAAGAAAGAAGATTTTGTTCTGGATTCTGAGTACCTTCTCACCATGCTGGTGGTCGTACCGAAGTGAGCACCGCAACGATTCTGACACACGCTAACACTAAACCGGCAGGGCTTCGTCGATGGTGTAAACAGTGATGTTCTGATTGGTTCTGCGTCTTTTCCAGGGTGAACTACGTGGAGTGGCAGAAGACGTACGAGACCCTGTCTGATATGGTGGTCCCGCGGTCCACAAAGTAAGCCTCCATGACCTGAGAGTTTCATCCACAGTTCAGTGGCGCCGGATGCAGTTCAGGGACATGTATAATATAGTATTATGCTGCTGCCTTCCCTGCTCAAATGTACCGAGCACCAAGCCATTTCCCCTGTTGTTGTTTGAACTCTTTTCATTTTGTTATCATCTTAGTATGCCTTGTTTTGCATTAAAATCCCTTAACCCATATATATATATATATATGCATCAATAATAGATACTCACTGGTCTGCACAGTATAGTCTCCGATGGGAGTTAGCCATGCAGGCATGTAGCATGTAGAGCTGGTTACTGGTGGCGTTTGACTCACTGCATCCCTCCATGATGTCCCCCACAGCCTGCTGTTCGAGGACCACGACAGTGGCCTGTTCAGCGTCACTCTCTTCAGGAAGGCCATCGACGACTTCAAGCACAAGGCCAGAGAAAACAAGTGGGTGACCCGGTGTGACTCGCAGCGCATTCATGGGCGTCGTTATGTAATGACTGAGGTGTTTTCTAATTTGCTCAAAATGCTCGGCCACAGGAAGTGGCGTGGCTAGAAAACGTTCAACTAAAAAAAATGGGATATGTGTGTACATTTTGAAAATAGGTTACTGTAGAACTCTGAGATAATAAGTAATGAAGGAACAGACAGACTTGCGGTGGTTTATTCAAAAGGTGAGGCGTAGAAGACCGTGAGTGTGCTTGTGCCCACTTGACTTGACAACGCAAGGTTGACACTTAACGCGGTGCTCCCGATTCAATCCCTTTAGCTAACGAGACACTCTTGTGAGCCAGAAGGACTGTAAAGAAAAGCCTATAACCTGCACTAAACAAGATGAGACGGACACGCTATAGCAGACACATGTGGACGTATTTCTGTGTCTTGTGCTTATTAATCAAGTCATTTAGTAATGTTTATCGTCCGGTAATTATGTAAGTATGTATTGTCCAAAAATGTCTATATTATGCCTGTAGTTTTCTAAGTCGCAGGATTCATCTAATCAAATATTGGATTCTACATTTTTTCTTTTTTAAATGGCTCCTAATTGCATATAAACACGTTAAGTTTAAACCCGTCTTTGAAATTTGGGCCCCGAGCGTCACAGGGACTCGAGTACCTTTTTCAGAAACTCTCAGTGCTCAGTTAAATATAGTCTGTATAACCACAGGCTCTTAGTGCCACTCGACAACCTCTCCAATTCCTGCGATCCAGGGATCTGATTGTGTGGGCGTGGGCTGATGAAAATACAACACACCGTTGTGCATTTCCAGAGATGCATTACGGCATTTACTTATTAGTGTTTTTCATTGTGGGCGCATGTGTGACGTGTGATGTGAAGAGATTCATTTCTC
>OMKP01050375.1:4585-26268 GCA_900302375.1 Bathygadus melanobranchus | reverse complement strand
GAACATTGAATGAAAAAAATGTGATGTTTGTTGATTGTATTTATTTGGCGCCGTCTGACTATAGCTCATGTTGTGGTTGTGTTTATTTGTTGAAGGTGCTGTGTCTGTAGCGTCACGCGTGTAGAATTGAGAAGCCATCTTGGAAAAAATGTTCTGAAACTATTTTCCTCAAAGAGTTGCTTCAGGTATGCTTCTGCCATGTGAAATCTCATGCTGTTATTCAATCACGGAACAACATGTGCACTGTATTCATGTATATTATGAAGAAACAACATCTGTGTGTGCAAACACTGTATTGTCAAAGGAATAATATTGAAAGTGATCCAAATAAATATATACTATACTTTAACTTTGACTCGTCCAATATTCTATACCGTAACACACAAACATAAGCCTTTTTATTTTATATTACATTTTATGTTTTTTTAACAAAAATATAAAATATTATCAGTTCACCAACGTCCGGGAGACGGGGACGGGGGTGCTATATTATTTATGTATGTAGCTAAATAAAGGCAGGTACATCTCAGATGGTCCACGCCTTCGATGACGCAGGTACGCTGTTATAACCATCGCCTGACAGCGGCTGTCTGCTCGGAGCCCGGAGAGCAGCTCCCAGAGCAGCGCATCGTCACTGTGGCGTTTCGGTAGAAACGGCATCACCCGAAGAAGACTGCGCTGATTCTTTTATTTTTTTTAATTCGGTAAGATCTTGCCATTCGCAGCGAAAGGTAGATCATTTTTCGTTATATTGTGTCAGTGCACTGATACAACTGCCGTGGTGGATGACATTTCGATGGGTTGTGGAGGAAGCCGGGCTGACGCGATTATCGAGCCGAGGTATAATGAAAGCTGGACCAGGGAGACTGAATCGACGTGGCTTACCAACACCGACGTAGAGACCCCTCTCCCTGCGATAAACAGTACGTAGCCTATACTGGCAATGTCTCGCAATAACAACACATCCACCAAGGCACGTAGCTTATAGGAGTCTTTGAACGCCCTCATAATTTAATAGAAGACAACGTATTGTGCTTATCATGGACAATGAATAATTGTGTGTGTGTGTGTGTGTGTGATGTTATGGAGGGGGGGGCTCACGGAGGTAAACACATCTTTGTTTTATTGACCACTGTCACTTCAGTGATATGAACAATTCAGATTTCACACCTCACTCAGATTCTGTGTTGACTAATTCTGATTTACGTGATGATTATGATTGACAACTTTGGCTCGTCCTGACCGTGACGTGACGCTGGATTCCTGGCGTCTGTAGCCACACGTGAGCTTTCAGTTACAGATTCCACCTGAATACTGTCATCCCTCTTAACATCCATGCATGTGTCGCCCCCTGCCATGCAGGCAAGGGTCTGGAGGGCAGCGGTCTGAGGGAGAAGCGCATGGTGAACGCAGGGACCCAGTGTGGGAAGCAAGCCCTGGCATCCAGCGGCTCCGGCCACCAGAGGAGAACCAGGCGCTCCATCACTGAAGTAGGGTCCCAGCACACACACACACGCACACACACACACACGTGTTGAGGATTTTAAACGTCCCCTACCCGCTCATTAGTGAGATGAACTCACCAGAGTGAATCGGAATCTCTCGATACAAGCAGAAGATTTATTCTGCAGAACAGGACAGCAAGAGCATCCGCAACGCATGTACAGTCATTCTCGACCGTTCTCCCTGAGCTACTCTCTGGGGACTTCACTGTATAGATTGTTTTGAGACACACAAGTGATAAGAGCAACGAGGCAAGCTGACCCCGGCCTTCTCGGGACCAGCTGGGATCTCCGTGAGGCGCAGAGAGTCCCAGACACTTATGGCAATAACGAAGTGTTCTAAAAACAACCGAGTACGGTACACACTGTCAGAATTCAACTGAGTACATATGTTGTGGTTTCCCAATTACACTTTACTGTGTGAAATGTGATGCACCAAAACAAGAACATTATAAGGCCTAATACAAGGAATAGAGAACAGAGAGTCAACAGTGTTTGCTAAAATGACTAGCTTTTCCTTTTAAGTTATACGTTTAATTATCTATTACTATTCTTTACTATGACCTGTCATTATCGTTATGTTACTATTATCTATTGCTATTCCTTACTATGACCTGTCATTATCATTGTTACAATTATCTATTGCTTACTATGAACTGTCATTATCATTACGTTACTATTATCTATTGCTATTCCTTGCTATGACCTGTCATTATCATTATGTTACTATTATCTATTGCTATTCCTTACTATGAACTGTCACACCTATTAGACTCCTCGCTGTGCTAGAAGGGACATCGTCTTCGTTTCTTTCTCAAGGGTTCCTCCTTGTCCTAAGTTTTGCTCGTTATTTTGAGGGTTTAGGGTTAAGAGCTCCTGTCCAATTATATCCGAGCATGGACCTATAGTACGGTCTTCGAGATGAATGCATTTGCTCACGTCCTGTGCTTTTTTTCAATAACATGACATTCTCGTGTTATTTCATGGAACTACTTCTTCAAGCGTGGTACCTTGATGGTGGAATGAGCTCCCGAGCCCCAAATGAGCTGTAATAACCCTCCCTAGATATCTGAAGACCCTTTTCCACAACCATGTCATGATTTAACGTGATTTAACTTGCATTTCTTCTTATTATAGCTATTCTCTGTGCAGTTTTTTTTAGGAACTTCTTTGTTAATTGTTTGTTTGACCATATGCTTTGCTTGAAGCGTGTGCAAAATGACTACAATACGAATGTATTTCACATAATGAGACATGTTGTGTGCATCTTTTTCTCTCCCCCACGCAGCACACGACCCGGGACTCCAAACGCAGAGCGTCTAAGGAGGCGAACGGCTCCTCTGATGAATCCCAGCCAGTCCATGGTGGAGGAGGAGGTGTTGGAGGTGTTGGAGGTAGCGGAGCAACTGAGCCAGGAAAGGCCTCCTGTGACGACAGATGAAAGGAAAAACAAACGAAAAGAACAAAAGAAAAAAAGGTTTACCACATGTAAGAGAGACGGCCGTGTGTAATGAGCGATACCCCCTGTGATGGGGGAGCGTGATCAAGTTGCTCAGAGCTCGACGCATAGGCCTACGTGACCATGGACCCCGCGGGCGACCCCCGCGGACACGCCTCCACAACACGCCTCCATCCAAAGACCTTGGGATGCTGCATACATTTGTTCACTTCATTGCGTCCATTGCGAATGCATGCGTTCAAAGCGAAGAGAGAGAGAGAGGGACAGAGAGGGGGAGAGAGAGAGAGAGAGAGACTACTACTAGCATCGTGCTTTCTGACATTAACGGCGAGGAAACGCGCTGCGCGTCCACCGTTCTGTTCGGTTGGCCGACGCGAGAAGGACAGGCTTTCTCTCCCTTACGCACATGAGCATTTTCTATTTCAATCCCCCACAATCTGTGTGGAGCCTTCCTATGAACGTTGTCATCATGTGCACCTGCATCGATGTGTGGGCCCATGTCACAACTGAAACAGCAATGTCAGTTGCAATGAAAACACAGCTGATTTGGAGGATCTTAGTAAGTGCTGATTGTGTGCACGTTTGGGTGGACGGTTGGACGGTATTAAAGGAGTCAAGATATGTAAAGGCTTCGTACTTGAGGGCTCAGGTCTGTATTTTTCCCATAGGGCTTTGCAAGGTAACAAATGAGATATACACCCGCATGTGCCTATATGCCTAATTTCATTTAACCTTTTTTATGTGTACTTCTAAGACATAGAGGCATCATACATGTAACCGGTCAGTACTCTTAAGGTAATCTTTATCTTCTGTTTTATGATTGTAACACTGTATTTTTTGCCATAATGTATTGTGATGATGTGTCATGTGTTTAGCTTAAAGTGTTGCATGTTTTAACATTTTACTTCCAGAGTCCTAACTGATTATGAATACTATTATTGTTCAACTGTGGAGAAAACAGAACAGTTTACACTGGAATGCTTTTGTTCATATAATCTCAAAGTCGTTACGAGAGTTGTATGACAATAATTATTAACAGGATTTATATCTACAAGGCAAGGAACGCGTTGTACAACGATTGTCCACCAGATGGCGCTCAAACCACTCTAGGCCTGAAAGACTCCTATACTACAGAATAGTATGGATTGTCAAGTTGAATGGATGTTGGTAGACGACCACTTAAAAGGAAAGCTATTAATTTATGAGAGGATGCCAGGCTTTGCTCGAAACCATTGAACAGGCGACCTACAGAAGTGGTCGTTCTGTCTGGCAAGTGTAAGAAAGTCAGACAGTATTAAGCTATCCAGCTCGCACTAATGAATGGTCGTGTTTGGTTTCTTTCAATTAATTCTGTTTAATGTGTATCGTCTTGGTTGGTGATTTAATAAACTTAAAATAAAAAAATATTTCAAGCATTTTGTTTTGTAGTATAGGCCGACTAAACAGCTAGGCCTACATGAACAAATGAATTCGTCCTCAGTATATCATTATATATATATATATATATATATATTACTCAGTGAATACACGAGGCCGGTAATAATTAATTATTAACGCTGTAACTGGGTGGAGAACCAGAAGCCGTATGAAATAAACCAATGAGTTTAAAAAGGGTGTGAACGAGGCAGGCTTTGGGACCGCCCAGAACCGCCAGGTTGGCTTTGATAATCCACGGCTGGTGCGCTCCCTCGCTGACGGCAATCACTAAATGGAAAACAGCTGACGTTCATGCTCAACGTTGTGAGTTAAATTTTCATTTGCCATTTGCGTTTGCTTGCATTTGACGGTGGCGATGAGTACGTGAAGATGGACGAGGACGTGAGAACGGCCAAGCGGCCGGGGACCGACGACGGCATGTTGATTTCGCCAACCATTCTTCGGGATTTCAGTGTGGGGGTGAATGCCGGAGACGTCAACATGGACTGTGGAAACCGGGCCGACGAGCTTTCCTTGGAGGAGATTCTCGCGTTGTACAGTCAGCCGATCAACGAGGAGCAAGCATGGGCGGTCTGCTATCAATGCTGCCGAACTTTGGCTCACGCACGTCGGAGGAGAAACGCCAGGTCCGCCGCCGACGCGCCGTCAGTGGGTGATGGTGAGAGACGGATAGACGGACCTGGGGATGTACGCATTCAGAGAGACGGGACTGTAACGTTGCACTACCAAGACACCACAGGTAAACAAACGGGGCGGATTGAGTCTCCAATTAGCGTGACCTGACCCGACGCACACATTAATTACCACACAGCGGAATGCGTAAATACAACTGTACTGTAATTGTTTTTTTCTTATAATGGGTTCAGTCAGGGTGATTCATTACGCTTTGCGTATCACTGTGGATCAGGCCACAGGCTGAATGAGGCATCCCAACACAGTGGCCATATTGTGGCTCTGTCTGCCTTTTAGCCATGTGGCGTATTTGTTTACAGACACTGAGATGCGTCTAATTTTTCGCAACACATAGGCCCACCCCTGTGTGAAATCGGCGAAGGGGCACAGTTACACCATCCATGGTTAAGTAGCCCCTACTACGATTATTCCAGTCATGTTTTTCTGGAATAATTCCTGTAAAATATAAACATTTGAAGTGGCCTGCGTGTATTCTACAAAGTCATTTTAATCATCTGCTGAAGTGCCTTGGGTTTGAAGTTGCGCTTCTGAAATGCAGCCCGTTTGTTTGGGTAAACAATAGACCCGTTCAAACGTTGGTCACCTTGAGCTGCGTTGACCCCGACTGGACAACAGTCTGATCATCTAATGGTGTTTTGGTTAGGGTCTTCACAAATGTGCTGTCATATCGTGACTGTTTTGGTATGCCACTCCGGCATTTCCTACTTGCCCCACACATAAATTATGTGATTTATTCATTTGTCAATTAATGGCCCTTGCTTCCCTGTCTTATGGGTTACTTAAAACAGTTTAACCCTTGTGTTTTTCCCATGAATTCCTTAACATGAGCTCGGAGCATTTTTACACCACAGCAAAATATCTACAACATTCTAGAAATATAGAAGTGCATCAACATTTACATTACATTTAGAGCATTTGGCAGACGCTTTTATCCAAAGCGACTTACAAAAAAGCAACACATTTGTCGAAAGAGGGAGACAACAACATATCGCTGAAGGTAGACTGCAATTAGAATAGAACAAGTTACAAGCATTCCTGGTTGCCAGGTCAATAGACATTTTACAAACTTGCAGTTGCTAGGTTGACTCCTTACTGTACAACATCAAGAGTGAGAAGAGTTGGTATCAGAGCCTATGTGAAGGTGACTTGAGTCTGTTCTGTGGTTACTCTGTCCCTTTATATACTCCAAATGTGTCTTTTAAAAGCAAACACTTTACCCTCTCTTTGAGATCAACACTGATCCAGTGTAAAGTCATGAATTCCTTACCATGAGATCGGAGCATCCTCAGACTGTAGGGGAAAAAATACCCCAGCTTGTTCGGCTAGCGATCGAATTTCAACATTCCCGATCTGACGACTCAGGATAAAGATCTAAAGATCTGTTGTGTGCTGCCTAGCTTCTTGGCTAACTAGACGCCAACGCACATGCACTGTGCTGCTAGCTCTGAGGGGCCGTATTCAAAGCCATGGTAAATGGACTGCATTTATATAGCACTTTTATCCAAAGTGCTTTACATTTGCCTCACATTCACCCATTCATACACCGACGGCGGTGTCAACCATGCAAGGTAACAACCAGCTCGTCGGGAGCAGTTAGGGTTAGGTGTCTTGCTCAGGGACACCTCAACAATTAGCTAGGCGGGGATCGAACCAGCAACCTTCCGGTTGCCAGACAACCGCTCTACCCCCTGAGCTACTGTCGCCCACTGTCTCCCCATGTCTGGAGGAGATGTTGGCTGAGGTCCTTGATCAATGTGTCCTGACATGTCTTATTTGTGATTGGGCCTCCGGTCTGACTGATGGTGTTATTTTGGGACTCCCTGATGGGCTTTATCTGTGCAACAAGATGCTCCCTACTCAGCCGCAGTGTGATCAATTCAGGAGGAAAATATTAACTGCTTACTGCCGCTGTACACTGCTCACTGACAGGCCCCAATACTGCAGCAACCTTCAGTATTTGTCCAATACCAACACGTATTTATTAGTGTTGGGCTGAAGCGTGTCTCAAATTCATTTGAACATAATTTAAACCGTATGTACACCTTTTTGATGTTTGCTGTGACACATGAACACAGAATTTTTACTTGCTCTTCAGCAAGTAAACTGTTCAGACTGATAACTATGGGACTTGGAACAGCAGTCTGCAAGGTACCCTTTACATATTTAAAAATGTAAAATCTTTTGTTTCATGTATGTTCCTTGTGATGGGCTTCCTGCAGGTGTAAATGCAGTGAATGTTTGCATGTTGAGACTAGGTCTAGACATTGTAATGCGATTTCAAAGGCCTGCTATAAAATAATGAACCAACTTTTCCCAAACTCTCTGTATTCCTTATCATGAAGTCCATATGTTGGATGATGTTATAATGTAATAACTAATCAGTTTGCATTCCTTAATGGATTTATAGTTTTCCTTAATATTTTAGTAATGCCATTAGTTGAGCAGATTACAAATGAGTGAGGCCACTGTTCTGTATTGGGTCCCCACTATGAATGAAGATCAATGTCTGGTCCATTAACGCCCATCCTCAAGGATCTGGTTTCATTCACAAAAACGGCATGCACAATAATGTACATTTTGTTGAAATGCACGCAGAACCATTGGGTCAAAGGTGATGAACGCACTGTCTAAATGGAAGGCCAACAATGCTACTCAAGTTTCACAGTATGTCTCTCTGCTCCAAAATCTGGCCCTTTTTTTTGTATCTTTTAGATGCAATACAAAGTGCAATATCCTATGCAGACTGCGGTCAACGTTTCTAAATGATTAATGAGTGTTTTTAGCGTTGTCAGTTGTAATTGCAGTTAAAGCTGATGGCATGCTCATGTCTCCATTGACTCTTCTGTGTTTTTCTTCTCTTACAGATGTATATACGTCAGCCCATACGTCGTTAGAGGTGAGTTCTTCTTAATCAAAGTATTTTCTGTTTGCCTCTCTTCTATTTATACTCCAGGCTTACTATTTCACATAATGAATGCTGCCATTTACTCTGGTGTAACAGGTTTAGGATTTCACTCATGTTTCCTTAAGTAGAAGAAAACCTTTCACTCAGGTTCTTTTAAACCTGACCCTGCACTATTTACCTATAGACAAGTGTAATCCTCCCCAATAGAATAGCCTATATGATCTAATAAACCCTTGCCAGCTAGAAGTTCAGTAAATCAAGCGTCATAAATTACAGAAATAATTACAAATAATAAATGTGATCTCAAATACATTTGAACAGTGTTTATTTTACATAATGGTTTTCTGTAGCCTTAACAGCCACATCCATGACGTGAAAATCCTCCCAGATGTTTAAATGTGGAAGACTGCTAAAATGACTGACTTTTGTGTGGTTTTCCAGCATTTACATGGGTGTGGTGTTTATTTTTGCCCCTGCAAAGCGTATGCCTACACTTTTTCTCTTTAAAGACTTATTTGACAGAAATTAGCTTTGTCTTGCTCCTAGATTATGTGTTTTATATTTACATACATGATCAGCCACAACATTAAAACCACCTGCCTAATATTGGGTAAGTCCCCCTCGTGCCACCAAAACAGCTCTGACCCGTCAAGGCATGGACTCCAGCAGATCCTTTAAGTCCTGTAAGTTGCGAGGTGGGGCCTCCGTGGATCAGACTTGTTGTTCCAGCACATCCCACAGATGCTCGATCGGATTGAGATCTGGGGAATTTGGAGGTCAACACCTTGTTAGTGCTTTTGTTCTGTGCACAGGGGTCAGCATGGGCACTAGCCATCACAATTTGGCCCTTGTCAAAGTCTCTCAGATCCTTACGCTTCTAGAACTTCAAGAACTGACTGTTCACTTGCTGCCCAATATATCCTACCCCTTGACAGGTGCCACTAAACGAGATGATCAATGTTATTCACTTCAGCTGTCAGTGGTTTTAATGTTGTGGCTGATCGGTGTATGTTTATATCTACTTGTCTGTGCACCACTCGTAATGCAGAGACTCAGAGCAATGAGAGTCTCATACCGGACTTTCACCCGCGTGCATCTTAGTGCTCGGTCTTGCACGAAGGCACCCTGGACACCCTCATGGAAACTACGGCTATCTATTTTTGTGTCAGTTCCTCAGGATTTGCTGTGTGTGCGCAGTCTAATTGTACAGAGTATGCTGTGTCAACTTTTAAACTATCTGGTTGTTTGCTCAGAACTATATTTCCTCTGCTGTTCCTGTCCGTCATGTGGCTGGTTTGTATTCCAAACACTTTTTTAGTTTCTGTGGAACTCCTCTAACTCAGCTGACTGGTTGGGGAAAGCAAACGATGATGATGTCAAGCTGTGGCAGGATGGCCGCCATTGGCTGGTGACTGATGCACTGAAATACTGTGCAACAAATATTTCCTAGAAAAATAGAAAGTCACTTTTAAAAACTTGTATTCCTCCTGTATTAAATGTGTCTTTGAGCAAGAAGATAATCAATCTCCTCTAGATACATTTATTTATTTTAGTTTCTTTCTGTTTGGATTTTGTCATCTCGTTTCTACTCAGCTCTATTGTTTTTACTTATTCAGCTTCTGAATGTGATTTGCTGCACTCTTCGTGCCATAAGTATTCAGGTTAACAGCCCTTAGTTGATCCACTGGTCCTTATTGATAGCCCTAATGGAGCTACATTAACTAGGAAGTCAGTATAAGTAAACATATTGGCAAAGATAAATTCACGCTAATCATGACATCGCTTGCGTAGCATAGAACAATGCTGTCGTCTTTATGTACTCCAGCATATTGTCATTTTTCATGTGTTCGGCAAACAAGTTGTGCCTTAAGGGTGTAGACAGTGGTGGCTTATGCCAGTTGTTGTCAAAGGTTCAGGTGAGAACGCTTTCGGTATCCCATTATTAGTGCTGTGAGTGCTTTCCTTGTTTGTCAAGGCGGGTCACGTTAATGTGGCTAAGCTTCTGGACAGACTGCAACCCCAGTAGGTGGGTGCTGCTGCTGTTTGCCAAATACTTACTTACTCTTTCTCAGTACTGGGGAAGAAAGAGGGTAGGAGCCATGCATGCCAAGAGTCAGCCAGTGAGACTTGTTATTTTGAGTTTGAATGAAAATAGTCTTAACAATAAACTGATTCAGTTAGATGTGTCTTGTGTTGTATGTTTTGAGCTTGGGAAAGGATCTGTTTCGTAGTGTAATTTTGAATCCAGTGATGGTTTGAAATAGACTAGAATTCTAAAATTCTAGAATTTTGAGATTCAGTCTAATTGAATCTATGTGGATTTAGCCTAGCCGTTTGCCCCCCTCTGGCTAAAACTGTAGAGGTGTGTTTGTGTGTAATGGTAGAGTGTGGTAGCTAGCTTGCCTGCAGGAGTGTGTACCGTGAAGGATGGGGTGTCACCTGCCCTCAATCTCTAGTCCCCTCAGGCTTGGGGATGACAAAGACTGGCGCTCTGATTTCCAACTTTCATTTGTAGAGAAACCATGAAGCCTTGCTTCTTGGTATTTGGTCTTTACTATAAAAATCATCAAATATGAAGCGTTGTTTAGATGTTATAAACATGCTTCAGAAACTGTGACTGCTTGAGAGAATCATTCTCAACAATAGGAATGCTATTGTTATCCACTCATGCCAATTTGTTCCTCTTGGTGTGTAGCGTGTCAGATATGATTACACAACTCGGCTGCAGTACACCTGTCCTTGCAACTGGATCAGCTCATGTCATATTACAAACGGTCACTGTAAAAATTCAATTGAAACTAAGCCATAAGTTACTATTGTCAATATGGGTTGGGGAATTCTGTAATATGTCATGGCGGGCGTTGTTTTTGCTATATTCTTCAGTTATGCCTGCAGGGTCCAAAATTAATACCGGTCATTATCCTATGGTGGATAGATTTGACAGGTTACATATTCAAACAATTGCTTGGCAAAATTCAGAATTCTGAACCCTGGTTATGCCTATTAATCAGTAGCATATGGAAAAGATGCTTGTTTATAAACTAGCACATTACTTGGTTGTTGGCCTGGAAATTGGAGATATCTAACTGTGTGCTGTGTCTGTTTTTCATCCACTTATAGAGGCCTGTCTGTCATGTAGACCCACAGATAGCAGGAGCGTTTTGGGTCATGTCCAGCTGTGTTTGGGGGGCAGTGTTGGTACACTGGCAGCAGCTTTGAGAAAATGGCTTTTGAGTTCATGTTTTCTTTGTTTTTAACAGGTAGGTTTGTCGTACAACCAATCCGTCTATATATGTGCTATAAATATTCCAATTGAGTGATTTTAGAAGTTTGGTGTAAAATATATGAACAGTTTAGGATGGAGCACATCATTAAATGCAACAGGGATTCGCTCAGCAGTTTTCCAAACTGGAAGGAAAAAGTGATGGTCAGGTTTTGTTAAGTTCCAGTGGATGCGGAGCCCATTAGGATATTGCTGGCAGAGACAGTCTGTGATGCTGCCCTGAAGGGCTCTCTAGATTTAGCCCTGATTATGCAACTGTCTGTTTTTTGATGCCTTTTTTGCTTTGACCACTACTACTACAGTACGAACTCCTGAGGACAAGCGGCCTCGTAACTCTAAAACGTCAGTTGGCCCAAAGATGACCTTTGAACTGTAGTCTGCTCTGCATTCATGCGGAATTCATTTTGTTTTTCAATGGCCATCTCGTTAATTTGAACACAAAACCAGTATGTAGATCATCTAAACACTGGTCTGATTTAATTTGTATCAAATTTCTACCAAACAAAATTCAACAGAAATACAAAATGTACTATTCCAGGCAGAATAAACCAGCATTGCTCTGTTAACGGGAAGCATGTGCCTCGAGGTTAGATCAATTAGAGCTTCTGCAGTCAGAAATCAGTGTCCTTGTGTGACCTAACTTGCTTGATTTTTCTGTCTCCGCGGTTTGGCCAATGTGGATGTTCCCATTACCTGCTTTTCTTGTCAAAAGCCCACTTTATAAACATTCTAGTTTGGAATTGTTTTTTTTTGTCAGAATATGTATCTGTCCCGGAGAAATATCCCTTTTTATATCCAGTCTGTGACAGTATGTGCACGTGGTCATTTTAGTAGTTTTCTTGGATATTTCCATACACACTACGCATTGCCGTTTATTTGTTGTTTAGTAGCCTATGTTTAGTTTGTTGAGCTTGATGTTAACTAAACTAGCTCTGGCCATGACTTATTGTACCGTAGGAAAGAAATCATTGGTACCATCACGAGACATCTGCCCGTCATACGTCGAGAATCCACTTTGCGTGAGTCATTTATACACACACGGCCATCTCTAAAAAGGTTGGATGTGTTCTGGTTTGTAGTAGAATCCACTCATTGTTTCTCTCGGGGAGAACATGATGGGGTTCCTGGCACACAGGGACAGTAACATTTTCAGTGTAAGAAATGGTTACTTCAAACTGATGTATTCAGAATGAATTGTATTTGGTGGTTTTATTTATAGCACTAATCCTGGCGTGTCGGGAGAAACCTAGCTATGGAGTAAGTGTCGAGCTAGGCTTTTATTAAATTTGCCATGCGGCGCCGAGGTGACTCATCAGGTTGTGTTTTGTAAATGTGTGGGAATGAGGGTGTTAATCCTGTGTTGGGTAAGCTTTGCCAAGACTGAACATCAGATGTTCCATCAACAAACACGGCCGGCCGGCACGCCCAGAAACATTGATGAAAAGTCAAACGTCAGTCACTCACTGTAAATGGAAATGGGTAACGTCTAGTCAAATCAATTAATCGCTCAAATACTGGCCATTTAAAACGTAACTGTACTGAACAATATTTCCTACTTTATTTAAAATAATTTCTACTTTTTTGAAATCATGAACTATGTGGGAAGTCACAACAAGGCAGAAACTCCTGCTTCATGCTCAAAACTGCCTGGCTCTGGCTTAATATGGATGTTCTGTCTATGTAGAATATAAACCTAAAACCTGATCTCCAACCCTAACCTCATACCTGCAACCTCTTACCATGTACCCCTCCAACTTCAAATGCAATAACGTCTTTCAGTTCTTAAAGATTAACATTCATGCCACTAAAGCCTTCAGTCTCATTCCCCTGGTGCAGATAACCTTGTTCTACCAGTGTGCTACCAAGCATGTCGGCACAACCTCATGACATCTCAGTCACATGATTCTACACATCGCTGGCCGCATGTTCAGTGATTCTGATGCCCAGAGACACTCTTCCTGCCCTCACATGTACCTGGTGTCTGCCTGCACATGACTTGTGTACGTTCGCGTTACATCTGGAACATGGGATTGGCGTTATTAGCAGCCCGCACCCAGCTGGTTGGCACATGATGGCGTGATTGTAGAAACACGTCAGAACTTTGTTAATCAGGACCAGTTGTATTTATTATTGGGGTTGGACCAAAGAACGTTTCTGCTGTTGTGTAGGTTAAAAGATAAAAGATAAAAAGTAGAACCATTCATAGTGTTGCTTGGATTTGAAAAGCGGAAGGGGGATTTGTGTATGGTGATTATTTTCAATTGTGTGTGTATAATCACCTCATCACTCATGTACACATATACATATTAAATAGCGGCAACATATTTTGCAATCATTGTTATTTCCGGCAGGCGATCAGGAGCTCATAAACCTGTGGAGTGAGTCAGCAGGAAGGGGATGTCACAATGCACTACATGCCTGTATTGTCACGGAGGCTTCGGGGCAGGTCCTCATTCCTTGACACCATATGGTGTCTGAACAGGCCTCGCCCATTCTCCACAACTTTACACATGCTTCACTCTTTAATACGCTGTTGCTTCCCTGTCCCAACAACGTCCCTGTTGTGTACATTACCTGCTATGCCCACAGTACATATTGGAACAGCTAGGGTGGACGGCAAGGCACTGTTTGTTACCCCGGCAGATCTTGGACAAATAAATTGCCGCCATTGATGAGCGTGGCTGTAATGTTTATGAATTTACATTTAGAGAATTTGGCAGACGCTTTTATCCAAAGCGACTTACAAAAAAGTAACACATTTGTCGAAAGAGGGAGACAACAATGTCTAAAACAATATATCGCTGAAGGTAGAGTGCAATTATTGTATATACTGACATAAATGTTATGTCAGTTTTATTTGTATAGCCCTTAATCAGTTAGTGTCAAAGGGCTTCACAGGCCACAATTATACTACCCCCATTAAAAAGTTGTGTGTGTGAATGTGTTATAAAAGCTAAAACGTAGGTTCTTCTAAATGTCTCAAAATAATCCGACATTGTAAAATATAGAAAAATGTGTTTAGGTCAATTAGTGCTAATGGAAGCCGTCGTCATGAGTTCTCTGCAGGTTTAGCCAAGTCTCCTGGCCTTGCCTGTCTGTCAACCTTGGTAGTAAGCACCCCCGCTCATATTATGAGTGAGATCACATCCGTTGTCGTAACAACAAGGGCCCACTTGTTGGTGGATGGCGTTAGTTTGATGTTGTTGTTGTTGTGTGGCCGTTGGTAAAAGAGCAGTTTTGTCCCGTCTTGGGAATGACTGCATGAGAACCTCAAGATGAGGCTCCAGACTCTCGAGTAATGGCCGTAGAAAGACACGGGTCACCCCAGACATTAGTACTGTGGGGAAGCAGTGATGAAATGTATCCTTGAGTTAATATTGATAACCATGTGTCTTAACTTTGAATCTGGTTGGCAGACACAAATCTCTTGACTTCAATGCCATTGGGGGTGCTGTTTTTAATGATCAGTGGCCATGTGGTTGGGGTTGGAGGGATGGGTTTGTATCTATACGACTGGCATAAATAAATGTTTTCTGATAGCCCTTAAGTACACGCAGAGTCACAGACGGACATTGCAATTTATGACATATTTTGTGGTAGAATGGTACTACTTACTCATACGGCACATTATTTTACTAACAATGAAATGGTTATATTAATAGTTTATTGATATTACTACAGTGTATATAGAACTCATACTTCAGCCGTACATTTGGGCATACTAAACCTAATCTCCGATTTTTGCAAAGAATTACATCAACCACCATTTTGGTGTTTGTCTCTGTGTCCTGCAGGTGATAGAGTCCCTGGGCATCATGATCTACAAGGCGCTGGACTATGGCCTGAAGGAAAGCGAGGAGCGGGAGCTCAGCCCGCCCCTGGAGCACCTCATCGACCTCATGACAAAGTCTACGGACGCCAGCGACCCCTGCCCCGACGAGGGATACGAGGCCACCGAGGAGGAGGAGGAGAGCGAGGCGGACGAAGGCCTGGCAGCGCACGGCATCAGCAGCGTCCGCAGTTACAGAGACATCATAATGGTGAGTTATGGGATCTTAACACAACAAACTGTCCTAAGTAGCTCATCTTGGAAATGGCTCAGATTCGTCAGATGAGTCTCGTCAGCTTTATAAATGAGCACTTGTTTCTACTAGTTTTAGGGGCTGGATATTCTAGGGTTCCCAACCAGAGTGGCAGGACTTACTGATGTGCTTTAAGGGAAGATTAGGTGTTTAACATTAGTTGGAATTCAATAGGCCTACATACATTCCTGGTACAGGTTACAGCAGCCATGTATGGAAATTAGTTCCCGTTTACAATATAATTAGTAGTGCTTTGTCGTAACCTGTGTGATGTCCTATTTCAAGCCTCACTTTCAGTCATACGAGTATCACCTACCAGAGTTCTCGACCTAATCGGTGATTGGGTGATTACATTACCTCAGTCAGGGCCTCTACAGTCTAAATCACTTGAATATCTTCTGAAATGGCGGACTGGTAATTATAGCAGCGTAAACATGCTGGTCGATGGGTTATATTAGGCCCTGATCTTGCATATAATGAACTCTCTGTATGGTGGAAGAGCTGTTTACAGACTCGGCGTAAAGGCTGGCTTGTTTGGCCCTGAAACCGTTCCAAACGTTCCCACTGTGGATACGCCGCTAGTCCCTGTGCGTGTGTACGATTACATGATGGTACAACACGGGCAGGTTAGATAACGTCTCGTACCCGACTGACCGCCTGGTTTCCCATGTGCGTTTACCTCTTTCTCATTCTACCTCAGGCTGACAGAACAGGGGGAGTCAGAAAGTGTTAAAGTGTGTTATTGCCAGACAGGTTTCTGTTTCATTCTGACAGTGCGGTCAGTGAGGTTGGGATACGGTGAGACACGAGCCAACCGCTGCAAGCAAAAGTGGCCCCAAAATCATAACCGTGTGAACAACACACATCACACAGAATCTGATCTTCTGAACGCCACCTCTGTCATATCGGAATTCGCGATAGATCGTTAATTAAGCCGTAATTAAAGATGTGGCTTCTTTGTCCTGGCTCGTCCTCGTTTACTTCCGTACGACAGCGTGCTGCGTGTGATGTCTTAGTTGTTGTTGTTTTGTGCATGCGGGTCAGTTCAGGACCGACCAGTTCACACTGGTATCTGATATAAAATAATGCAACAACAACAACAACAAAAAAGATCATGTCTGAGCAATACGTTTGACTTGAGCACTAAGGCTTGCAGTGTGAACGAGTTTCACGTTGTTGGTGGATGATCAGTAGTTAAACAAAGCTAAGCGAGGAGAGTCAGAAGGAAGACATGTCACAACAGTTTAGTTAACATCCCGTATGCATTTTGTAATAAAAATGCATTCAATAAATGACATAGCAGTACAACTTTACCTCTCTGTGTGCCCCCCCAGTTCTGTGGGCTGGAGGTAGAACTGTACAGTGAGGTGGGTGAGACACGGTGGTGAACTGAGAAGGTACTCTCCACGGCACGCATCCCACGAGGGCAGGAATGTTTGGGGGAGGCGTAGTGATCCTAATGGGTTTGGAAAACACTTGGTCTACTGGAAGGAAGAGAGCGGCCCGTCAGTCTTCATGTCACAGCTGCCAATCTGCCCTCCCCTTGGCTTCACTTCAATTCCTCTCACCTGACGGTGTGCGTGTGTGTGTGTGTGTGGCTCAGGTATTTAAAACATGGGGAAAGTTAATGTTCTTTCACTGGTCGAGCACCTTTTAATTTTTACCAGAGGTGAGGGAGGAGGAAGAAGACTTCTTCAGCCATATCTGAAATTCCTCCAGCGAGACCCAGCCCAGCCCAGCTAGAAAAGAAATGCCATCTAACTCCCCTTTGTTCTCTGGAATAACATGACGATACTGGCTGCCTTTATGATCGTTATTGTGATGATGACCTGTCTAAATGCCAAGCAGGGGAGAGCTTTAAATAGTTTGGCTATGTGTGCCCTGGTCGATCAGGTTCGGGAGGTTTGAAATAATGGATGGATTTAAGTGTCTGTCACTTGTTCAATGCATGTCTGGACATTTTTGAGAAAGTATTTTTAAATGATTAGACAAAAGCAGTAAAAGGTATTTGTGTGAGCTAGCTGTGGTCTTTGTTACTTTGTTACAGAGTATATCTCTGAATAAATATTTGCCCATCTGTTTCGATATCTTCCAAGGAGCCACTCTGGCCTCACACAGGTGTGTCTATGTCCCACTTGAAGGTGGTTTTCAGGTGGCTTCACAAGTCTCTGATTTAAACTATTTTCCCCAATAAAAGTGTTTGTTTGATGCAAGTGTTCATGCACTGGTTCATAACTATGGGGGGCTGTGACCGTGCAGTGCTTAGGGTGTTTGTGTCCCAGCCGAAAGGTTGTGGGTTTGAAACCCAGCGTCCGCCGTCTACCTGACGCCTAACCCCTACCTGCTCATTAATGACGCATCTAAAAAAACAAAATGTTTCCATCTCCACAGCTGTGTTCGTCCCACCTGCCCAGTCCCTCGGATGCCCCAGACCACTACCAGGCTGTGTGTCGAGCCCTCCACGCTGAAACCAGGGAACTAGGCACCTTCCTGACGAAGATCAAGAGTGCTAAGGAGGTGAGCCACAACCAGTAGTTAATGGTGATTAATTATTCTTTTATTTTAGTGATCACTTGTGTTTCAATTATAGTCACATTCTGGTCACATACAGAATGGATGACGGTGGTTATAGGTATGATTGACTGCTGATGTCGCTCCCCTTTTCATACAAAAGTTGTGCCCTTTCATTATGTCCACAATTAAACATGCTGATGTTCTCATGAGTTAACTCAAACCAATAGTTAAGGCAATAGTTCTGTTCGTCTTTAGACAAGATGGGCAAAGTGAGAGGTACATTTTGTTGTGTGTGTTCTTTGTGTGGTTTTGACTCATTTAAACCAATGCTGGCACAGGCATTACGTACCATAATTGCACATTTCCTTGGTGAATTCACATGATGGAATGCGAACTTTGCTTTTTCTATCCCTCACTTACGAAATGTGTCTATGACAATATATCGGCTACATGCAATGATGAGTCATCACTTGGCTCATAGTGCGGCAGGCGCTTAAGGTCGTGGTCCTGGGTCTTAAAACATAAGCACATATCATGGCACTACCGTACTAGGACTACCTGTATGCTCGTCACTCCGTGCATAGCAACATGGACCGTTGTTCTTACAGTCAGTCTTTTAGATACGGGTGTTAAGACGAGAGATTAGTACGTTGGCATGAGCCATTTGTGGCGGCAGGATGTTTTCGAGTGGCCCAGGGTTAGGGTTAGGGTTGAATGCGTACCCATCTTTCTCTGTTTATTAAATGCTATGAATGAGGGGAAATAAACAAGCAATTTTGAGATGAAAGCAACTGCGGAGGCCGGCATTAACACCGCAGCCCTGCCAAAATTGACCGTTTCTGTGTAGCGGCTTTTAATCGGTCCAGAGGCGTGGGAGAGCGGCGTTGACCCGTTCTCTGTGGAGTTACAAACGCATGTACATGTGTATTTCTGCTCATTCATGTCTCAGCCTTCCGGATGAAAGTTTCACAGACCAGAATGGGGAGTGGGGGGGGTATAAAGATGGGAGAGAAGCCAGGCAGCAGCCCTTCATTCAGTCTTCGGCCCTGGAGTCTGTTGTGAAGAGATACCCTAGATCAGCTCTGTCACGTCTTTATTCAACACTGCAGAGTCGTGGGTGGAGCACGTATCTACCATCCCAAGTGCAAGTTGATACCTTGGACAATGAGTCTGTTCTATCCGAGAGATCTAAGAAATGAATATGGAGTGTGGTATTTTGAAGGAACCATGATGTATTGCAAGTGGGACTTTTAATCCTCATCTAGCTATTAAACTAGCCGGTAGTAGTGCAGCACAGGGGACTTGACAACAAGGCAGATATTAAAAGCTGCAGATATTAAAAGCAACCATCGATTTCCTTTCCTGGCCTTCTGACAGGCTGCGCTGGCAGCACCCAGTGGAAAACACTGGTGCAAAACTGCATTTATTAAATGAAGGAATGACCAGACGAGGATGGATTTAATAGGCTGGTTTGCCAGGGATCTCCCCCAAGCTGTGACTAATGGCTTGATGGCTCTACAGTCTACATGTTTGCTTTTGGAAACATGCCGTTAACACTCGTTGGGGGGGGGGGCTTGTCAGAACCTTCGCAGGATGGGCGGTGACAGGTGGGAGGAGCCTGTTAAAGACCTCGACGACTTGCAGAATGCTGATTGGGTAAGAAATGCCTCATCATAGATGAGTTTTCTTGATTACATCAAGAACATGATATGGGTGAAATGGGTAAACGTATAACTCCCATTATAAACGAAGCACTGCGGTGTCACAACATGATTTTAATAGTTTTTACAGTGAATTGTGATGCAGAAATGATTATTCCCACTAATTGTAAATAATCGCAATTGCAATATCTGTTAAAATAGTTGCAATATGATTTTATTATTTTTAACCATATCGCTCAGCCATAATCTTTAATTATGTATAGAACGCTTGATAATGACCCTTGGGTTTGTGGTTCCTCGCTGGTCCCCAGGCACGCTTCTGGGTGCAGGTGATGAGGGACCTCCGGCACGGTGTGAAACTCAAGAAGGTCCAGGAGCGCCAGTACAACCCGCTGCCCATCGAGTACCAGCTGACGCCCTACGAGATGCTGATGGACGACATCCGCTCCAAGCGCTACAAGCTACGCAAAGTCATGGTGAGCACCACGCTGCTATGGCCTTGTTTAGCAATCACTGCTTAGATTGTGGTCTAACCCCAGGGCTGTAATGTGTCAAATATACTATGATTGTATTTTTGTGTTTCTGGAGATTTTCAAGTTAATCAACGTAGCAGGTTATTCCCAAATGTGCAAAAAGCATTGAGTAAAAAAAAAGCCTCTAGCTTTTCTGTATCATACTGAGAAGGATTTTAACATGGGTCCTATTGTGTTGAATGACTATACATTTCTCAGTGACTGTATCATACTGAGGATTTTAACATGGGTCCTATTGTTTTGAATGACTGAACTTTCTCGATGACTGTATTATACTCAGGACGATGTTAACATGGGTCCTATTGTGTTAAATGACTAACTTTCTCGATGACTGTATTATACTGACTATAACTTAATAAGTCACTCTCTGTGACTTATTCTGAAGTATTAACGCATGTGTTGTGGCGTCAGATGAATGGAGGCATCCCACCGAGGTTAAAGAAGAGCGCCCATGAGGTGATTCTGGACTTCATCCGATCCCGACCTCCTCTTAACCCTGTGAGTCAAACGCCTGATCAACTCTGCCTCCTACTTCCTTTTGGGGAGGGTTAGTAGGACGATTGTAGCTGAAAGAGTCCTCCATAGCCCTAACTCAGATGGAAATAATTGGATCATTTTTGTTGAATAATTCTTGTAACGTCCACCATGAGCGGTATGTTCACAAGTCAGTCAAATTTGCCACCATAAGATTGAAATGAAACGTATGAAAACATCAAATCATTCAGTCAGTTATCATTGACGACTAAGTAGGATTGTGACTGACTCTAGTAATTACTGTGTTCCATGTAATTAAGTCTCTCTCCTGCTGGAGAGGCCTGGGGGAGTGGGGGCTGGGCTCAGTCACATTCCTCTAATGGTTATTCGAACTGTTTAAAGTTTGGATTAAAGACCGGCTGAATGGAGGTATAAATGTAGGTTTTAGATTACAGATGGTTACACGTAGGTATAAATGGCTGTGTTTGGCGGTCATGTTTACCATAACGGATCTGAGGGAAAGCAGTGCATCGCGGGGATAATCATCGTTGTCACGGTAACAGGCCGCCGCCCGCAAACTGAAGCCCCACCCCCCGCGACCACGCAGCCTCCACGAGCGCCTGCTGGCAGACATCAAGGCAGAGAGGAAGCTGAGGCCCGTGTCTCCAGACATGATTCGCCGAAGCCGTCTGGGTAACACACACACACACACTCACACACTCACACAACACACACAGACCAGACCAGACCAGACCAGACCAGAACGTGCATGAGTAAGTCTTCCTCAGGCAGTCCATTGACATGATGCTTATCAGGCCCTGTATTTGTGCACTGCATGGTCGCGCTAGCCTCTCTTACCTAACTTGTCATCTGAAACCAATTTGTGGACCAAACCAATGGATTTCACCACCCACACTAAACCACACATCCGTTAACTTCAACAGCGCCTCTCAGTATTATGAAGTGGGGCCAATATGTCCAGGCAAGGCCCCCCTTAGAGCCTCAGCTGTGAACCAGGCTCTCATGCAGTATGTTGTTACGACTGTCGATTAGCACATTTTGACTGATACTGGCCGAGGCTCAGACTGTAAGAGGGATCAAGCTGTTCCAAAACAAGTCTAATTCTGAACTGACGTTGGG
>OMKP01050348.1:3639-24770 GCA_900302375.1 Bathygadus melanobranchus | reverse complement strand
ATATACAGAAAAAGAGTGCGATACGGATGTGAAAGGTGAAGTATCTTGGCAAGGAGATTTATATACAGAGCAAATATAAGAAAACAGGAGAACAGACCGGGTACCCAGAAACCCCCTGCTGTGATCAGGACACACCTCCACAGAACACAACATTCCCATCAGGAGTCTAGCCCAGTATCAGTCCTGTCTGACAGTCCTTTTGACCTTTTCACTCAGAAACCACATCCCAACGTGAACACAAGGAGCTCCCTGCATTGCATGCGCCCGCTGCATGGTATGCACCTACAGACATCACGCTGCACTTCACATGCACACACAAAACACTCCACATGCGCTCGTGTTAAGCACGTTGTTTGAACTGCAGTTTTGTACGAAAAGCACTATGTGGGTAACGTTTGAGTGAATGATTGGTCATTCTGTCTCAAGACAAACTCCAAATAGACAGCCGAGCACACAGCAAATCCCTCTACCCTCCAACCAACCCCTTAGCGTCACAACACCCCCACTCCAACCCTTCCCAGGGAGCCTTACTTCCTGCCGTCGAAGCTGCTGTTATGATTGTTTGTAAGGGATGACGGCGAGATCTTTGGCAAAGCAGCGAGATTGGAAGAACCAGATGCCCTTCAAAGAGATACAGAATAGAGCGGCGATTAGAAAGGAGGACATATGAAGAGACGAGGCAACGCTGCGTGTGTGCTAAGTGCTAACGCAACAAATAAAGAAAAAGAGATAGAAATGAATTAGCATGAATGCTAACAATAGAAATCAAGAAATAACTCAATGATGGTGGATTAGCGTGAAGAGTGTGACAGCGATGACAACTGGAAGCAGACACCAGAGGCTAAGTTAACCCAGTGGAGACCTCACAGGAAGTTGGGAGGGCTGCGCTGGCGTCACAGACCTTACAGGAAGTTGGGGAGGGCTGTGGTGACATCACTAGGGTTGCAAAGTTCCGGGAATATTCAAGGTGGAAACTTTCCATGGAAATTGGCAGGAATTTACGGGAATAAATGGGAATTAACAAGAATAACATTTTAATATAGGGGTTATTTGCTCTTTATTTAGGGCTGTATTTACCATGACAGTTATATTATACAACTTAGTGATTTATACAATATACTATACAACAGCTTATATTAAACAGCATAGTTATATTATCATACCGGTAACATGTTTAGTATTGTATATATGTTTGCACCTTGGAAATCTAATTACTATATTTACTATATTTATTTATCATCCATATACTGTAAACTCTGCACTGTAGGTTCTATGTCATAATGTTGTACAGCGCACCTTAATGTACATAGCTTCATATTTCATATTTTATTTTATTCTGGAAACATTATATTGTGTCTTTTCCTACTTTATATTGCAACTGCTGCACAACAATTTCCCTCGGGATAAATAAAGTTTTATCTTATCTTATAGGTAGATAGAAACAAACCGTTGACTATATCATCAGCAGACATAATTGTAAACCCTTCTATTACTACTTAGTTGAGTTGAACTTTAATTAAATTAGTTGACTCATTTAACACTGCGTAAAACTTATACTGGACAACAACAAAAACATTCCCTATGATCCCCCTCCAGAAAAACATTTTCCTCTCAGGCCTCCATATCCTCTCCATGGACTTCCCCGACGTTAAGACTCTGACGTCTCCTACTTAATGGGATGCTGGCAAATTATACAAGTTACATACAAAAATACATTTGGTGACTTTGGTGAAATATGGACTGTCCCTGTCTATTTCAAGAGGAACCAGCCAGAGGAGCATGTTTGAAGCGAGACAAGAGGTTGTGAGGGATTATGAGCATTTGTATGACCGCTCAAGCAGAGACTACAAGGTCATGGAGATGGTAGGAAACCCCTGGTGTCAACAAACAAACAGCCCGCATGTTGCAATGACTATATTGTACCGTCGAAATCGCTGTACTGGACAGCAGTTCAACAGCCAATGCGAACGCGCCAATTTCCAGTTGGTTGTGAGTATATCGGGGCCCTTATAGTTAAGGGCAGCTAGCTCCTGTAGCCAAGGATGGTTAGCTCCTATTGCTATATAGCATAGAACCAAGTTACCCTTAGTAGCCATTCGTTCTGTTCACTTACTTTGACGACGTGGAACCACGAGGCCACGTTCCATCCTTGTTCTTCTGCTCGATCACCAGAACCTGCGGAACACAGGAACACATCATGAGACGACTTCAAATTAAAAGTCCTGTGTCCACAAAAATATAGAGAAAGACTTTATAGGTTTTTATTGGGGAGAGGGAAATGCAGTTTTAGTAATTACTTTTATCCTTTTAAAGTAGTTTATTTCAATGCAGATATCCCTGATCATAAAGAAATGTGTACTACTGTACTACTTCTACTCCAAGCCCTCAGTTTTGCATCACATTGGTACTTACTTAAAAAGGTGTAATGTGTAAGATTATTAGTTTAAAGCATTCAAAAATGACCTGCAATTATCAACAGAATGTGAAGAAACAGCAGTTTTGACGTTATGTCAAAGACGTCTAGGGCGACAGTAGCTCAGCGGGTAGAGCGGTGGTCTGGCAACCGGAAGGTCGCCGGTTCGATCCCCGGCTCCGCCTAGCTAATTGTCGAGGTGTCCCTGAGCGAGACACCTAACCCTACCGTCGGTGTATGAATGGGTGAATGTGAGGCAAATGTAAAGCGCTTTGGATAAAAGCGCTATATAAATGCAGACCATTTACGTCTCTATATTGTGTTGCAGAGATATTTGCTTAAGTTAGTAGCTTGTGAGACAGTTAGGGTACTGGAAGTGTCTGGTCCACTTAGCCAGGCTTTGTCAGCGGTATGCAGGAAAAAGCCCTGACCATCCTATTTAACAGAACGACACCCCTGAGGACTAAAGCCTGAGGCTCTATTGTAGCCAGTTGTCTGGATGAATCTGGGCTTGTACGGACTCTCAGGTACACATGCTGAATACAATAGGTGACATTTCGTGCGGGGAAGTGCGATAATTGGTCAACCACGCAAGAAATGTGAAGTAAATGTGTAGTGAAATGGTGGAAATGTTGCGGTGAATGGACATATTTGGCGCCTAGCCACTAGGTCGACCCACTGATTCTAAGGTCAGATGATTCGGGGCGAGGGGGGGAGAGGGGGGATCAGGGCTGAAGTCGGGCCTGATTGTCGTGTAGTGTGGGTTTTCAGAGAAAGCAGTTAGTCGGATCTTCATGAGTGTACCTCCGCATGTTCCCAGTTGACTAGTGTGGACCACCGGCCCGACCGACTTTCACCTGCCCCAAGGAAAGCTCTCACCTGTCCTTGGTAGAGGCCGGCGTCCTGGATGGTGCTCTCAGGTTTGTTGAGGGGTTCAAAGGTGTTGCTCATGTACCGGTTCCACAACCGTGTCTCCTTGGCCTCTGAGATGCTGAACAGCTTCCTCATCTCCTTCTCGATGGTCTCTGAAGAACCAGAGTATGGTTAACACCGGGAGCAAACCCTACCTTGTATACATGCTTCACCATGGAGCATGGACCTGAGAGAGACTGCCTCAGCTCTGTGGATTGCCAGCAGCTAGTCACACAAACTGCTTCACAAAGCACAGTTTAAGAAAGAAGTACATATAGAAATACAAATACAAATAAAAAACCTTTCCAGCTTTACATGCCATTACGGTAACCGGCTTGCAGAAGCAAGCGACGGGCACGAAAGATCCATTGGCTAAATCCAATTCCCTGTTTGCTTGAGGGTTTAAGTCGGGCTACCAGAATGATTTGAGTTTTTAATAACAAGCATCGTTATCAAAGTGGGTTCTGTGTAGAACATTTACGATGCCTGGTTTATGAATATACATTTTTTTTATAGTGCTAAAAGCTTTTTGACATTTGGGTTTATATGGTTGACACAGAGCATCGAATTGTCAGGTTGTTTTTCATGTTAAATGGGCGATGTTTTCACTGTGGTATCTAATCGGGCATAAAGAACCAGTGAGTAGTGTGGTATGGGGACATCCCTACTGTACGAATTTATTTATTTTTCCAAGTACAAAACAGTAATCTGCTCTGAGTAACAAGGATTTGTTTCTATCTTTTTTTTTTGTGTTAATTCAGTCCTCAATGTAGAGCGCCAGCCGACGGTAATTCATCTTGCCTGTCAATCACAGGTGCTTGAAATGCAACACTTCTCAACGGAGGCGAAACATAAGGAGGGAGAGAGCAGACTTCTTTTGGTTGTTGTTGTTGTTGTTGTTTTAAAATGTTGCCCTCTTCCACTTCTTTCTGCTCTCTCTCTCCTCACAACTCTCAAATGTTACCCACAGCACCATAATTGTGCATGTTTTTCAAAAGGTGCATTATTATTATTATTGTTATTATTAGGAACATGTTCCAGGAACCAGGAATCCAGGAACATGCTAGCCTGGTAGTGGACATTCCTGGGGGCTCCTGTTTACCCCTGGCTACCCCAGGTGGAGTGGGGTTCTGTAGGAGCCAGAACTCACCGATGCGGTCTGCTTTGCTGAAGGGCCTGGTGACCACTTTGTCCATGTTGCCATCTTCACAGAGCTGAAGCTCTGTCAGGTACACCTCCACCTTGCTGTGCTTCACGAACATCCCCTGCTCCACCACCTGGAACACACCCAGAGAAAGACCCAGTTACATTACAAACATACAGCGGTGTTGACATGACGATATTGGATCGCGAATCAATCAAAATGTCTCCATGATCTCCCATGAGGCTCGGGACTGCGGAGCGCCCCGATACAGTGATCCCGCGCATGTCATCAATGCCGCTGCGATTTACTTAGCATTTTAAAACAGCACGGCGACCTACGCCTGCATGCAGCATTGTAGCTGCTACAGCCTCCACCGGGGTGACCCCAGCGGAGGCCAGATGCCACGAGCTGCAGCCAGGCAACCAAAACTGATTAAACTGGATTCATACTGGTGGCACACAAATGGAGACACGCACTACCGCTGGTTGCCATGAATGTGGAAAACAAGCCAACCTTTAGCTAGCAACGCAGCCTTCAACTAACCTCATTAAACTGCCGACATTAAGCAAACTTGACATTTAAAACAACTACAGTATGGGATGGGGGGAAAGAAACTCATGACTCATGCCAATCCCTACCTGCTATTATCACCTGGAACGCACCCAGAGAAAGGCCAGTTACATTACAATCATACCCTGCTATGGAAAACGGATTGCATTTATATAGCGCTTTTATCCAAAGCACTTTACATTGCCTCACATTCACCCATTCATACACACATTCATGGTGTCAACCACGCAAGGCGACAACCAGCTCGTCGGGAGCAGTTAGGGTTAGTCGTCTCGCTTGGGGACGCCTCGACACCTTGCTATGGGGAGCCGGGCTCGAACCAGCGACCTTTCGGTTGCCAGACAACCGCTCTACCTCCTGAGCAACTGCCGCCCCAGCTGCTACACCACCTAACCAACTCCATCATCGATACTTTACACCACCCTTTCTTTAACTTGACATTCATCAGCATCATCTGCATATTCATCCATTCATGTAATTATGGTAAATGAGTCCTGTAGCATAGCATTTCAGAACACCTTGCCTAACGTGCGCTGCTAATAATTAGTTATTAATACTTGGTTACAATGAGCACATTTTGAGTTGAATTTGAGTTAGGTTACATGCAGCAGGGAGAGATCATTTCGGTCTTTCTGATAATTTAACATTCATTGTTTTAGTGACTAGTGATAGTGTTTTAGTGTTATTCTTTCTCATTTCTAATGTGTTTTTCCTGCTTTCATCGGCCCGGGTGACGCTTACAAGACACATTTGTAAGGCCATTCTCCTGGGTGTCATTCATCATTAGAGCCCAGAATTAAGGCCCATGTATTTATAGAGCTTTCATTCACAATCTGCACAACCCCCTTTTTATAGTATCACTCTGTATTTGTGTTGTGTATCTTTTACAACATAGTCAGATGATTAATAGGACTCAAAATTCAAAAATTACAAATCTACATTTAGCAATGTTTAAAGTTTAACTTTCTCTCCCAGATGCAAGCAGAGTCTATATTCTGTGATGACCAATAGGAGGGTATTTGGCGCTACCAAAAGTTGTTCTCGTGCTGCTAAATGTTTTATTTTGGGAACACTGGTGCTCCCAGGTAGAAAGGGTTGGAGAGAACAATCACCTGGCCTTTTTAAATTAAAGAAGACATGTGAGCCAAAGTTCAATAGCTAGATGTTGATCTGAACAGGTGGGAGTCGGTGCCAGTTCTCTAAATCTACCCTATGGTGACGTTAAAAGTACAGCGCCCAATAGCCAATCCACAAACGAGGTCTGAAAAACAAGCCTTGGTAAGCCATCCCACACATTTGTTAAGAGTACTTCTTAAAAACCACGCAAAGACGAGAAGATCATCGTAAACACCGGTGTGCGCGGCTTCGAAACACGTGCAGTGTGTGTGTGTGTTGCCTGCTGCATCCAAGTGTCACGGGGGGAGTCACAGAGAGCTGCCTAATTTAGCAGGAGGACAGCTGGGGGCCGGCTGACTATTTATTCCCTGCTAAAGACCCCCGCGCACGCAGACACACACACACACACACACACACACACACACACACTTGAATGAAGTGTAACATACACATATACAAGAAGCATCACCTCTCCTCACTTCACACCCTTAAACCTAATTTATAGTCGCTGTGCGTGAACCAAAAAATGACACCGTCACGGCCCTTCGCGCGGTTCACACAGCGCTGTGTCGCAATTTTGAAGCTCCGCAAGCACAGTGCGTGAACTGCCTGTCCACCCCAACGTTACGGCCAGACAGAGACTATAACTGCGATGGACGTGCGTGGACTGCCTGCACGGCAACTAACTTGTGCTGTACACCACCACTCGATACACACTGTGAGAGGGAAGATCCCTGGTCTGTCATGGCAGCCTCACTGAGAACGGCATGTGAAAGTCAAACTCCACCAAGAACTAACTAAAAATCACACCTTGTGTATGAAGTTAATACACACACACACACACACTTATCAATCACAACCCTAAGAGCACACTCTCTCCTCTTATCTCGCTCTCTCTCTCTCTCTCTCTCTCTCCCTCCAAGCCTGGGCCATTCCATCTGAATGTCTCTTGCCCCAACATTCCTCCTGCCAAGCAACAAGGATATGCAGCAAGCAGCACTCGGGTGGGCGAGCGAGGTCCATGAGGACAGAGCGAGACCTGCTCTCTCCCTCTCTCCCTGCGACTCGTTAATCCGGTTAAGACGGCAGCTTAGTCGGACGGTGCCTTAACATGACCCACCCTTGCAAAAGTTTAACCGCAAAGAAAAGTTAGTAAAAAGGCAAAAGTAAAAGAGAGAGGACCTCCGGGTTGTCGGGTCTTGGGGCTGGCTCCATCGGGCTCTGCTGTCACCCACAAGAGCTCAAAATAGACGGCAAGTGGCCATCCGATACCCCTCCACATACATGGCAAAGAGGGAGGGGGTAGCGAGAGAGAGAGAGCGCGAGAGAGTGCGAGAGAGACAGCCATGTTGCCATGACACGCCAGATTTGAGGCTCAGTTCAGTTGGGCCTCATTCACAGACTACCTGTTAGCATGCTAATCCACTGCGTTAGCAATGTTAATAGAAGCTAAAGAGCAGCTTAGCTCACATTTTACAAAACCAACTATTACAGTTCAGCCGGGAGCAGTAAATACAATATCCTAGTATGGATAAATGAATCACACAAACATCAGTACAGCGACCCGGCCTTCCTCCCTGTTTGTCCCACAGTTTGCTAGTTAAGAACGCATCAAAAACACAATCTCCGTCACAATCGTCTGACCCCAAAGCCAATCCACACAAGCATTCAGAACGTTATCGATTAGCAAGAGAACTCCCCTGAAACGAAGGCCCTGGACTCACAACATTAACCTCAAAACATGGCAGACACACAAGACACAAACCGCCATAGCGCGGCGCCATCCAGTCAGTCAGTGATGTAGCATGTAGCATGTGACGTTGGACGGGCACAACTACCAGAGCCGCTTACCTTGCGCGAGATGGGCTCCTGGTTCTCCTTGAGGCCGTACCAGCTGAGCAGTTTGTTCCAGCCCTCCGTAGGGACGAGGATGTAGTCGAGCTCGTCGATGAGGTTCTCCTTGATGGCCAGAACATCTCCGTCTAGAAGAGAGGGAAGAGGAGCAGGAACAGTGGGTGGAGAGCTCGGCGGCCGACAAACACAAGCCCTAGCCCTTGAAACAAAACAAACAGCAACACAACAGCATGCCAGAGAGAACTCCATTCTATTCACAACAATATCCGTTGTCCGCTTCTCCTCTGAAACTGGTCTAGAATGACTGGGTGGAAGATGAAGGCAATAAAGAACTTAAGCCCTGTAGAAGGCTTATATGGTATATGCTTCTACCTCTGAGTAGGCCAGCGTTGTCCACAGGGCCAGGGTAGAAATTCTGGTCTCCCATTTCGTATTTTTCCCAACTGTCATATCCAACATATTTCTTCCACTGTTTGAACCAGCGGCTGTCCACTAAGTACCTGTGGAAAGAAACAACACAGTTTCAGCAACAGGGTGAAAATCTGCCAAATCATAACAGGCCTAATCACAATGACACAACACATTTGTGAGGGTTGCGCGCACGGGTGACGCCATGTCAGCCTGACATGTTTGACTTTCAATTTTCAGAATGAGAATCAGAATCAGAAAAGGATTTATTGCCAAGTAATTTTCACATTACAAGGAATTTGGCCTGGTCAGTCGGTGCAACAATGAACAATATATACAAGAACAAGAAAATGAAAATGAGTCATTCAATCTCAATTCTTCTCACTACTTTAGTATATTTAGTGGAGGGTGGAGGTCGCAGCTTGTCGGGCCAGCCGGCTGAGGCGACAGGCTGACAGGTGTCCTTCCCCGACTCCACCCTACCCAAACCTGCGTACTCACGGCCACTGGAAGCTCCACAACCAGGTTCACTGAGACTCGTTTCAAGTTTACTCGTCATATGCGCATAGATAACCACGAGTGTTAGAAGGCATTCATGGCTATGAAATGCTTTAATTTCAGTTAACAAAAATAAATAACAGTGCGAGTGAAATCAAAGATATGAGATGTAGATACTGATGACATAAGACAAGAAGTGACATGAAGTAAATGTAAGGCATAGGAGACGCGACGTCCAAACGGGTCTAAGAATTTGTTTACTTAATGACAGTACATTATTGGAGTAGGTGGGACTGGCAACCATGCCTTAGTTCTTGTTTGGTAGCATGGCTAAGATCTATATCGCTGTGGCTAGCACATAATGCTAACTGCCAGACTGACTCCAACGAACCAGGCTAGGCTAGCTCGGGGCTAAAGTTTATATCAACGAGGCTAGCATGGCGAGCTAAATTCCAGGCTGACTCCCAAGAACCAGGTTAGCATGGCATGCTAAATCCCAGACTGACTCCCATGAAGCAGGCTACGTTAGCTCGGGGCTAGCTGTCAACACGGCCTGTTCCTAACCCGGGATAGGAACGCTTCGGGGCAGTGACAGCCTCCCCCGAGGCCGCTGGGGACCGGAGGACAGTGTGAAGGAAGTTAGGGGTGAAGTCTTACCAAGTGTCTCCCTTCCGTAGCGGTGTTTTCATAAGCGCCGCCACCTCTGCTCCCTGTGTCTCAACACCAGCCGCTCCGCCCTCGGCCATCTTCCCTTCCACATCACCCGCTGCATGCCGGGAACACCCGTGACGTCACTAGACACTGTTGATGGTGCGTTCAAGTCTGTTGGGATGGAAGAGATATCGAAACTATTTTTAATGTAATTTTTAAGAATGAATATAAACAAAGTATACCAAAAAATATTCAGTGCATACATCAAGTTACATAAATAACAAGTTATGCAACTTCCGCGTTCTGTCCATCAGTAAAGCCAATTCAACATCCCACAGACACATCTATACACACAATTTAAAAAGTAGCTAAAAAATGTATAACCATTTTCAACAATATGTATGCAGTCCAGAGCTCTTTGTTTAACCGACCAGTTTTCTACAAACCTACAGCATTTAGGTTGTCACGTCACATCGCTATGACGGCCGCCATATTGGGAGTACAGGGGCATTGGAATGTTAGTTATTACGTTGACAGCAGTGGGATTTTTTGGTAATTAATCTTGAAATAATTTGTCATAATTTGGATACATTGCTGTTTAAAACTGCCACAGCAAACAAAGTTTTCATTAGGCTAATGTTACGGTTTATTTACATAGTGGCCATTTGTACCTGAGGTTTTCACCAACCTGTGATGCTATTTTAAAACCTATGAAGGTTTGCAATGATTCTTCAGCAACAATCAACAGTGGGGCAATTATCTTACTTCATGCTGTACCACCTGGTTAACATTAATCTTCTTTGGGGCAAACAATTGAGCCTACATTTAGCTGTTTTCTGGGTTTTGTGTTGAATAACAAATCCCACACTGTTTTTACTGGTTCAAAATTAGTTTTTTTATGTAATGCGGCTTTTTCTTCCAAATATAGTTAAAATTCAGTTTTCAATTCACTGTCTATTGATTTATTCATTTGGGTGGAATTACAAGTGAGTAAGCATACAGTATATGTTAAGATACTACTTAATCACCTTTTGTCATTATTCATTGTAGTCTGCCAGGTGACTAACATTGATTTCTTCATACATTACCTTTCATTTATTTAAGTTCGTTAAATTCTTAAGGTGAATAGTTAACATTTCTGTTTCTAAAATAAATAAATATGGGGAGATTGGGCAACCATGATGAATTCTTGCTTTCACATTAAAGAGTGAGGAAATTTCACTTCACACGTAGGGACAGAGCTGTTTATATCTTGGTAATAACTTAATCTCACTACAAAAGTTAAAGAGCCTTGAAAAAGAAGTTGATATTGTACTTTGTCAAATACTTTATAAAAATCAAGAAAAAGGATGACTCCATCATCTTCAATTTTGTAAAATAGTTTGATATTTTGGATTGATTTGCCTTTTAAGAAATCAGATCCACAATGCCTGAAACACATTTTGAGCACTGGGATAAAACACTTAAAATGTCCACCTCTCAACTACAATGTTTTAAACATTCTTAAAAATGCTTATAAGACAAACACATACAGTATGTGTTTGTATATATTTATATGTGTTTTTATGTGTATATTTCCTATATATATTCTATATTTTGAGCAGAGCAATTGTCACACAATTTCCCCCAGGAATAATAACAGAATCTGAATCTTAATTGTTTATAACATTAAATGATTAAGACAGTTTCAGGATAATATCTTTTATTCACAACAGGAATTATGATTTACATTACTTTGCACAGTCATACTATCTTAGAAAAAAGCTATTGTACATCATGTTAGTCTTACATGTATTGCAATAGTATATAATAAAATACATAGTGTATTTATCCTTGATAGGCAATATCAAGAATACATAGTGGTCTGACATAATTTACAACAAATCCTCAAGTACAATATAATCTGTTGAACATGACACAATATTATACAAACATGTTAACAGATTTTGAGAGATTTACAAAGCATTCGTAAAATATTAACTGGTACTTCTCAAAAAATCAATGCAAAACATTTAGTCTTACTGCTACTATCTTTAGCTTTAATATCGCAGTTTACACAAAAATAATCTGTGACTATTAAATCAACATTTGCAAAATGTCACAATAGAACTGTGGGTTATTCTCTCATGTTAACTCACCTTGCCTGAGGAGTTCATATTGACATGGAGGTTTAGACATGTATGTAGCAAAGTGTCTCTTTACATAGCATCCCTGCAGAGTTAACACAGGAGTGAAGTGAGACATAATGTAGTTATGAAGGTATACAAATATTGTTTGACCTTTTTAAATCCTTTGGATTACTCTATCAAAGCAATCCAGACAATGCCAAATTAAAAGATGCATTTATATTATTATTAAATGATAAAAATTTTAAGTGAATGTGTAAAACTTCGAAAAAACGTTTCAAAGCAGTCCACAAGGCAATAAAGTATAACGTAGTAAATCTTCATACTCTATTGTGTTTGGACTGTATTACCGACAGATTAGTGATACCAACGTTTTGTCGAATAACTCCTGTCATCCACAAGGTTCTCCCCTTTCATCTCAACAAAAGACAGTGTAGTGGGTTACCTCCTTGACCTGCTGTCAGCTTTAGAGAGAGAACACACCACGGACCACCAGTCAGGAAGACCCCCTTCGTCATCCAAATAAAAGGATGCTGATCCTCCGGTCTAAATGCCGGTGTCGTCCTCTGCCACAGGGAGGTAGCCGTGTTTGTTGGAGGTGGTGTCGTCTTCGGGGGCGAAGATGGCGAGGAGGTTCTGCTGCTCGCGCTTGGTCTTGGGAAGGTCATCCGCAGGGGTTACCAGGATTTGGATTCTCTAGAGGAAGAAGAAGAAACCCACCAGACCAAGGGCGTTTAAGACCAAGACAACCACATTCTCGCTTTTAAAATTAAAGAGGGATATTAGGGACTAAATAGGAGGACACCTCAACGGTGCTATCAATATTATCGCTCAATAGTATTGATTGATTTTTGGTAAATAACACTTATTTAAATAATGAGGGCTTAAGGGGTGAATTATACCAAATAGGTATGCTGTGGGTCTCTACGTCACCTAGAAATGTAAAACTACATGTCAGGGCAACGGATGGCCGGCTTCGTCTTTCCTGCTATGTTTCTGCTGTGGTCTGAAGCTTGACTGATCACCAAATGGTTCCGACTGCTGATGACCTCATGACCTACCCAAAGCCAACTGCTGATGACACATGACAGCCGTGTTCAGGTTCCAGGCTGCTCATTGGCTTAGCATGCTTTTACTTTGTTCAGATATCCTTCTATTTTGGATCTTGTCTTTAGCTAAGGAGATGTATCTGACCACTGGGTAAGCGGTACTTTTATCTGTTCTTCATTTGATTTATTGTTTCAACACCTTTTAGGGAACATTGCTTTGAGGGTATTGTTTCATCCATATACTCTGTTGTACAATTCGCTGTGTTGATCATCATGCATCAGAATGATCATTTATTGATCTATTGGAAATATTTACAAATATTAAATAACTTTAAAATTCACTACTTTGTTGTTTGGCCTGGACTCATTCCCTCATCAGTTTCCCAGTTCCTTTATGATAGAAGAGTTGAGGAAAAAAAGTTAATTTGTACGACAGATGGTCTTCACATTATCAAGACCGCCATGCAAATGTCACTGAATTAGTGGTGTTTCAAGACTTTTAGTGGACGACGCTCAGAATCGCAGACGCGGAACCATGACTGCAAACGCAACGGCTATTTAAGGCAGGAGAGTAGGTTGGCCTTTCCAGGCCAGCGGTAAGTACCTCTCTCAGTGTTCCCTGGGTGGTGCTCATCTTGTAGACCATCCACAGTGGAATGCAGACAATGGAGGAGAGCGCCAGCAGCCAGCCCACGAAGTACCCCCACCACGGATACACGTACTCATTGTTGTACTTCAGAGGCGTGTACTTGATGATGGAGAACGCAAAGGTACCCTAAAAGGATACAAATAAAATAAAATTTGAAATGTTAAAAAGTACATGCTATGATGCAGACGTGTATTGCTACCACACCAGAAAAAAAACAACATGATAATGTTATAACAAGATATTCGCACATAATAACGTGGAAATATCTCGTTATGACGTGAAAAACATCTTGTCATAACAATAAACCTTTTATGTGATACTGCTCCTGGCTTGGCAGGAATACACTTCTGTACTATTATATTTCACTGAGAGGAGAGGACGAGGAATGGACAGCAAGAGGAGGAGGAGGAGGAGGAGGAGAGAAGAACCGAGAGTTGAGGAGAGGACAGAGAAGGAGAGGAGTTTCGGGGACAGAAGAGGGCAGGAGTCTGTCAGTTTGTTGATCCTCACGATGCAGGTGGCGGGTGTGAAGAACATCCAACAGTATTTGATGTAGGGTCCTGGCCGGTAGCCAATCATGTCCTCCATGTTGTCATAGAAACGGTCCGCACCTGAAACAACACGACAACGCGTCTCAGTATTCAGTCGTTCTGAGGACACAAAACATCCGCTTGTGTGTGTGTGTGTGTGTGCGCATGTGTGTGAGAGTATGTGTGTGTGTGTGTGTGACTGAAATGACTAAATTGTAAATAGTAAAGTAAACACTAAACAATGAGGTTCTAATTGTACTGTACCATCAGTGATATATTGTTGTCTCCCTCTTTCGACAAATGTACTTATTGTAAGTCGCTTTGGATAAAAGAGTCCCTAAATGTGAATGTAAATGACAACAGAAATACATAACATAAATACACAACATTATTTCACGTCCTCTTTCCCCTGACAATTGAGTGACATGTGATTTAATTTGGAGTTTGGAGCTTAGTCGAGAATTTAGTTTAGAGATTAGTTTGGAGTTCAGTTTGGAGTTTAATTTGGAGCTTCGTTTAGTTTTATTTAGTTTAGTGTTTGGTGTTTAGTTTAGTTTTAGCTTGGAGTTTGGAGCTTAGATTAGAGTTTAGTTTGGAGTCTAGTTCTAGTTCGGAGCTTAGTCTAGTTCGGAGCTTAATTAGAATTTAATTTAGAGTTTAGTTTGTCTCACCATACACCCAGGCGATGCAGACGGTCTCGAAGATGGCCATGAAGAGGAGACACATCCCGCTGGCAGCATAGTAGTCAAAGAGCTGGAACACATACATCCCTCCCTGGTGGCAACATACAACATGTTACAAACAACATGTGTGTATACAATGCACACAACACTCAACTATTATTGTGTGTAGTAGTGTGTTAGTGTCTATTATATTGTATAGTAGTGTGTATTATAGTGTGTAGTAGTGTTAGTGTCTATTAGAGTGTGTAGTAGTGTGTATTATTGTGTGTAGTAGTGTGTTAGTGTCAATTAGAATGTGTAGCCGTGTGTAGATGTCTACTAAAGTGTGTACCTCCATGAGCATGATCAGTCCAACCAGGAAGGAGCCAAACGCAACGGCCAATAGGAAGAGCTCTCGACGGTTCTTCCTCCGAAACACACTGGGGTACATGTCAACGATGGCCGTCACCAGACTCTCTACACACACAAACTAATAAATACATTCAATAGAAAGATTGTGAAATATTTAAACATATCAACGATGGCTGCCACCAAACCTTGCACTACCCACCAAGATGAAGATATTAATATATAATAATACACCATATAATAAACCAGATAAAGTGTAAAGATATGAGACATGTTGAGATGGCTGTCACCAGGTTCTCCACACACACTAGATAAATATAAATGAAAACATAATAAATAACACATAAACTAGAGAAATATATACAAATTAAACAATAACACACAACCTAATGAAGATTAGATTAAATTGAGTATTGAGATTAAAATATGGAATATTAAAATATGTCCACGATGGTCACCAAACCTTCCACAAACTACCACAGGACATCCAATATTATTATTAAATAATAACACTCAAGCTACAGCCAGGATACAGATATTAAATTATTAAATCATTAAGTCATTAAATCATTACATCATTACATCATTAAATTTAAGCCTATGCATAGTTGAAATAGACTCATTTTATAGCATTTAGCTCCATTCCCCCCATGCGTTCTACACTGTCTAGCACTCTGCCCCCGGTGCTCAAGCGTGGTACTGCAGTCCTTTTCCCGTCACATTATAGTCAACAGGAGTGGCATAGCTCTGGGCCATCTCCATGGTAACAAGGTGTGTGCTATCTCATACCTGGCTGTCAAGGCCAAGGAAGACTATCATGATGAAGAAGAGGGACGCCCAGAGAGGAGAGAAGGGCATCATGGAGACCGCCCGAGGGTACGCGATGAACGCCAGACCAGGGCCTGATCCCACACCGCCGTTCATAAAGAGTAAGGTCAAACACCAGGAAAACATGGACTCATTGTCATTGTCAATCACAACCTTCAGACTTATGTCTAACGCCAAAGCACTTCCTGTGTAGACACTGAGATGTATTCGGTCCAAGCCTCATGGTTGGATACTTTAAAGGGGCCCTATTTCACCACCAGGTGTGAGTGTGATTAGCCATTACAAGCACGATTCAAAATTGTCATGTGACTACCCCCTAGTGACATCACAAGTGGGAGTGTCCACCTAGATGTGTGATGGATAAATAAGCATACCAGTTGGTACAGTCCACTGGGGAGGCTGGTAGACTGATCTATCCATAACTTGTGATGTCACTATGTCATAATGACAATTTTATTCACATGACAATTTTGAATCGGCTTGTAATGCCCAATCACACTCACACCTGGTGGCAAAATGGGGGCCCTTTAAGATGCTTCTCAAGCTTTCTATGTAGTGTAATGTCCTGCAAGTCAATTCTTTCTACGTCTTGATGCGACACCGCGCGACTTCCTGGTTTAACGTCTCGCTGGTTCATGCTACTTCTTGTGGTACTTGATGTGAGCTCACCGGAGGCAGCCACCTCTGAGATGGGGACGTTCTGTTCGTAGGACATGAATCCCAGGATGGAGAAGATGGCGAAGCCGGCGATGAAGCTAGTCCCACTGTTCAGGAAACACAGCGCCAAGCAGTCCCTGGAAAAACACGTTCGACTAGATTAGATAGATATTATATTAGAGATCAGATTAGCTCAATTCAGATTAGAGATCAGATTGGATCAATTCATATTAGAGAATAGATTAGAGATGAGATTAGTTTAGATATCTAAATAGATTAGACAGGATTACATTACATTAGATGAGAATGTATTAGATCATATTCGGTTACTTTCTATTAGATTACCCAAAACATCAGATCAGATTAGATTAGATTACTTGTTGTAGGGTGTTTGATAGAGGTTTGATTCTCTGCCCGAACCCTATTTCCTCGGGCCCGATCCAGTCTTGTGGTCAGAGATATAACATCTTTTAAAAAAAAATAGATATAATTGGGGTGGGGAGTAAGCTATTTGGTGTGATAATCAGAGCGTATCATAACATTGTATCCTTAAACCTTAAGTATCAATCAGTGTGATTCCTTGTGTCACTTATGTTTTTATCACCAGTCAATCAAAGGTTACCATTTGAAATGTAAGTGTTGGGTTTGGGCTCCCTACGGCACCACACTTGCTTTGCCAGTCCTTTGCGAGAGGGAGTAAGCTATTCAGTAAAATCCCGCACGAAATTCTGAACAGATTTTTGTCATTCAAACAACTCTTAGTTTAGCCTACTTATAAACAGCAAACATATTAAGAAAATGACGAGTTTAAACCGGGCTCGGGCCCAGAAATGCAGCCAATCGAACGGGCCCGTGCCGGGCTCAAACAGAACGCGCACGGGCCCGACCTAAGCTCAAGTGTAAAACAAAACAAAACACTGCTTCTAGACCTTTTACACCAACAAACAGGTGAAACATTTACACCTCAAGTCCTTCTGAACCGGTGCCAAGTGATGTCACTAACTACATTAGTGACATCACCTAGCAGCGCGCCGAGCCAATCAGAGCAGAGCAACAACAGACTGGCAGCAACTTTAGCTTGTAGTCGCTCCAAAGGTTTACACGTAAAGGGAGACATTCCCTCGTCTATTATATTCTAGTCTTTTGTGTTGAAAGTTGAAATACATGTAACTTAAATGAAGTTAGTGTTTGTAATTCAGACGTACTTGTAGCAGTTGTTGTTATATTTGTTGTAGCTCCCAAGCGCCGTCAGAGAGCCCAGACAGATGGCGTAGGAGAAGAAGATCTGAGTACCAGCATCCATCCACACCTGGCAACAACAAACAAACAAGACAAATACACACAACATCAACAGCGTACATGTACCCCACGCCAATTGTTTGAATGTGTAACCCAGATTTTTGCAGACCTGCCAAATGGTCTGAAGGTGTCTTTAGGTGAGGTACGTTAGGCCAGTGGTTTTCAAACTTGTTGTGGCCAAGGGCAAGGGCACACCAAAGGGCTAGCCAAAACCTCAAGCCACACCTGTATTCATATCCGTGAAAAATAGCCTCTAAAAATACGTGTTACCACTCTTATCACTCTGTAAACGTTTATTTTTATTTACTAATGCCAACTAAAATTTGACAAACAATTACTCATGAAATATTTATTAACAAAATAAATAAAATAGAAATAATAGAATTTGCCTCTGAGTACAAAGTACTGATGTAGTAAACTAAAAATGAATTAATGACTTTGTATAGTTGTGTATATTGCAATAAGAACGTAGGGTTAGCACAGCTGAGCCGCAGCACACCATTTGGGAACCACTGTGTTCAGAGACGCACGTGTTCTCTGATAGTGAACATTAGTGAGATGCTAACATGTCTGTTACACATTTAAGTTTTGACACTGACTAACGCCAGGTAAGGCTGTGCATGTGTGTGTGTGTGTGTGTGTGTGTGTGTTTCATAACTGCCACCATAACATAACCGTTAACAGAGTCAGGTGTGTGATGTTGTTAATCATGTCCTTACTGTCAGCTATTAAAATGAACCAACGGCTAGTTCAGTGTTAACAGAGTCAGATGTGTGATGTTGTTAATGAGGTTCTTACTGAGCGACACGGCCGGACAGGAAAACATTCGGCCTGGTCATGACTTTAATCACACTTAAAGGTTAACCGCACACAACCCTAACTTTAGAGAGAAAGGCTTAACTGTGTGTGTGTGTGTGTGTGTGTGTGTGTGCACATGAGTGCGTGTGTGCGTGCACATGAGTTTATGTGTGTGAGCACATTTGTGTGTGTGTGTGTTTGTGTGCACATGTGTGTGTGAGAGTGTGTGTGCGTGTGCGTGCGTGTGTGCATGTGTGTGTGTGTGTGTGTGCGTGTGTGCGTACCTGAGGATCTGCCAGCCGTCCCAGGTCAGGGTAGAGGTAGAACTTGATGCCGATGCCGGCTCCCGGCAGAGTCAGACCTCGGATCAGCAGCACGATCAGCATGAGGTAGGGGAAGGTGGCGGTGAAGTACACTACCTACACACACACACACAGACACACACACACAGAAGGAGAGCGAGAGAGGCACAGGAACATTAAGGAGACGCAGATGCCCTGGCCTTTGCTGTAAGATACATTCACTCTGCGTTACTCTCTGGCGGTCTCATCTCACCACAGAACGCCTGGAACGGGGGGCTTCAAATGTGCGTTATTGGCGGGAGTGAGAGGGCGGGACTTCCGGGCACGCTTTGGAGGGAGCGATATCTGTTTCAGTTACATGGGTTTAGTGGCAAGAGAGAGGGCGGGACTTCCGATAGAGGGATATACAGTGTATCCGTTACATTTTGGATATTGCTTTGGCAAATTCATCGTCCAAAATATTCACGGTCTTATTGTTATTGCACAAATGTATACAGCTCATAAAGTTATTATGGGTTATTATGCGTACAGTAGTCCTTAAGACACACACACACACACACATACACACACACATAAGGGAACACACCATTAGTTGTGTGATGATAGGGTTATAAATTGGGGGAGTCGGTCAGTACTCACCTTCCCCGTTGACTTGACCCCCTTCCAGATACAGAAGTAGCACATGACCCAGGCGATGAGGAGGCATAGGGCCAGGTCCCAGTTCAGAGAGCCCATGTGGTCGATGCCGGGGGAGATCCTCAACACTCTACGCCTGGGGGGAGGGGGGAGGGAGTGGGGACAGACAGACAAACAAACAAACAAACAAACAAACAAACAAAACCACATTATAATTAGATCCACAGCTGTATTCTTGATAAGGAAGAGGAGGTGTGGGAGAAGGAGGTGTGGGAGGAGAAGGAGGAGGTAGAGGAGGGGGTGTGGAAGGAGGAGGGGTGGAGGAGGAGGAATGGGAGGAGAAAGGGGTGGAGGAGGAGTGGGAGAAGTAGGAGGCAGTGTGGGAGGAGGAGGAGGAGAAGCTATGGAAGGAGTACTCACTCCCAGAACTCGATGACGGGGGAGGAGGTGTTGGGGTCGATGGTGACATTGTGGAGGTCGCTCCTTCTCTGGAACTCCACACAATTCTCTGAGGAGCAGACAGACTGCTAATTAACTTAAGATCTCCTAATCTATACCGGTCTGTCTCTGTGTCTGTGTGTGTGCGTGTGTGGCTACCAGTGTTCCAGGTGTTGTTGCAGGAGGACCAGGCCAGGTCCCAAGAGAAGGAGTAGGACAGGTAGAATATTCCCCAGGCCAGCACAATGATGTAGTAGAAGTTCAGCAGGGTCACGATCACCTGGGTGCCGTAGCCCAGACCTGACCACAAAGTCATCCATTTTAATACTGTTCATACAATCAGTATCAGTATTCATTGATACTTTATTATTAACTATTACTATTTATTATGAATACATTATCAGTATCTCAATATTGTTTGACCCAAGACAAAGTGTTTTATTATAACACTATAATAGTCTCTTATATTTCCTGTCTCCTAATTGCTAGCTCCTACCTCCTGTCTCTTACCTCCTATCACCTACTTCCTATCTCCTACCTTCAAACAGAGGGCTGATCTTCCTCCAGCAGGTGATGTCCCGCCTGCACCCCCCCCTGTACCCTACCTCCTACCTCCTACCTTCGAAGAGAGGGCTGATCTTCCTCCAGCAGGTGATGCCTCCCTCGCTGGTGTACTGGCCCAGGGCCGTCTCCAGGACGAACACAGGAACACCGCAGGTAAACAAGAAAATCAGGTATGGCACCAAGAACGCACCTGAAGGAGGTAGAGGAGAGGGGAACCTCAAGGTTACTTCTGTTCCCCTAGTAAATTGACGCCACAGCTGTCACATGTTAAAGTCTGGTCTTTATCCAAGGACCAGATCGCATTTACAATCTGTCCTTTCTCTTTATGTCTGTCCTTTGTCTGTCTGTCTTGTATCACAGTTTGTCCACAGTTACAGCCTGTCCTTGATCAGTTACAGTCTGTATTGTATCACAGTTAGATTGTCCTTTATCACAGTTACAGTCTGTCACAGTTAGTCTCACAGCCTTGTATCACAGATACTAAACTCGACACACACCTGGTTCCGCACATCAGATGTGTCCTCATGTATGAGTTGTTTACGTTGTGTGTTGTTGCAAGGAATGGAAAACAGAGAGGTCGGAGGTCACTGTCAAACATTCAGGATGAATCCCTGATCAAAGGTCAAACGTGGGCTGCTTGACCCCGAGGTCAAACAGC
>OMKP01050259.1:3720-18214 GCA_900302375.1 Bathygadus melanobranchus | reverse complement strand
TTCTGTTTGGGCAGAAAGGGTGTCATCGTGTCTGTCGGCAACATTGCACAAACGATCTGCTCCTGCCTGGCTCTCTTTCATGTAGCTCATACTTACGTAATTGAACTACCAACGACGGCGAGACACGTGATTGGTTGCCACCGCTCAATGGGCTGATGTGGGAATATAAGGGGGCAGTTCCTCCACTATCAGTCCGTAAACAGGTATCATGCACAGGCACCCTGCACTAATGTCACAACATGTCACGGCATGGCACTCAGCCACGTACACACTGTAACTTACTGTATCTCTCACGTTCCTCCCTCAAATATATATCTCTATATAAAGACAATAAACATCTTAATAAAACAGGTCAGAGCTCCCTGAGTGTGTGTAATGGTGACGGGTTTACCCGGTGTGCCTGGAATGCAACACAGGTGTGCACCCAACCCCAGAAGTTGGAACCCAACCCAACTTGGACCAGGTGAGGCTGCTTAAACCAGCCACCAACTACACACACTCCAGTTGTGTAATTATCAGGTAACATTTTAGGCAAACATTTTACAAAGAGTCCTGGGCTTGGGCGGGATATAATCCGGGTCTTCAGAATCCCCAGAGTCACTGCCTGAAGAGTCAACGCTGGAGAAGAGAAGGTTAGGATCAAAGACCTCCTGGTCTCCCTCACCTCCGTCTTCATCGGGATCACCCACGACGTTGCTTGCCTGCTTCTCAACAAGCTGCGTCTCCATGCTTGGAGGAAATCTACACTCCGTCTCTCGGCGGTACTGCTGCAGGTGCAGTCTAGTCAATCTCACATAAGGCTGTCGCTGTAGCTGGAACTGCAACGGTGCGTGGAGGTCCTGAGCTGAAATGCTCAGGGGGGGTCTGTCGTTCACCGTGGAGACAGCACTGGCGAGTGTAGATCGCGAGCCAGGGGGGATCACCAGAACAGGGGAGAGAACAGAGATGCAGGCAGATGCCAATTCTGTATATGGAGTCACTCTTGCGGTGCTGGTCAAGGACAGAGATGCGGTGTGCGGGTTGGCACTCGAAGGCAGGGCTGAAGCTTCAGAAGAGTCTTTCGACAAGACTGGAGGAGAAGGGTGAAATAAAGCCGGTGTCCGTTGAGACGATCTGGACAGGAGGTACCAACTTTCAGGGACGGTCACACAACTCAATTCTGCTTGAGCGCAGTCTGTGTTTCTGGCCATGACGGGTGCTCGTTTGCACTTCCTGGAAAGCCTGGAGAAAGGCTGGTGGGTGGGTGGTAGGCAGTGGGCAGAGGGCGAGGAACTACGAGACACACAGACAGTCTGCGGATGCTGCTCAGACACAGGGACAGCAATGACGGGGGCCAAATGTGGCTGAGCACCGTCCGGTAGGAGGCCTACAGCCAGCTTGTGCTCCACGCCTGAGGAGTTTGATAGAGCCTCAGGTTTCAGTGGGCTGAATAGAGGCGCTTCATTGCTTTCTGTGTGGCAATATTGAGGGGGCTCGTGGATGGGGGTGCAAGGGGAATTAGACTGCACCATATAACGTGATGGATTTGGGGCGGTGGTTGCCGCTGAGCGGTCCTTGGACGAGCAGACCGGGTGTACAGACTGTGTTCTAGTGCTGTTAGCCACATGTTTCTCTGCTGGCCCAGAGCCCAGATTATGCAACGGCAGAATCTGACTGGGCCCCTGGGCGGTTGCCTGATTGTGGCTGGAGCTCTGAGTGGCAGCAGGCTTTTGGATGAGGTCGCACGGGACGAGGTCGGAGGGGGTGAGGTCCTGAGATGAAGAGGAGGAAGAGGAAGGGAAGAGTAGAGGTGAGGGGGCACTGGCAACATCTCTTTGTGTCTGCAGCTCTTCGGAGCACTCAGACAGGATGTTCCTCACCCACCGCTGGTGTTTGGAGCAGAACTGCAGCAAAGAACGGGAGGAGGAAGAGGAGGAGGCAACTCGTTCAGAGTCAGAGCTCCTCTGGCTGAGCTGCTTGTCCTCCCCAGCTTCCTCTTCCCTTTGGCCACCATCTCCCTCATCTTGTTTTGTGTGGTAGACTACACCTCTCGCTTTGTAGCTACGATCTCCCATCTTCACTGCCTCCACAGCTTCCCTCACAAACCCTTCTTTCAGTTCAGGACATCCGACGCCACACCCTCCCCCACTGCAACCGTCCTCCTGCTGCTTGATTGCAAGCAGAAGAGTGCTGTCTTGTGAGAGGTGCTGGCACACTGCTTTTGGTTCCTGTGTCATGTCTTCCAGCACCACTTCAGGAGCTGTCTCAGACCTGGGAGGAGCCCTCGAGACGTTGGACACAGCAGCCTCTGTGAGATGAATGACTTCCACCTCAGCTGTGGCTGCCGATTCTGAGGACACTTCCATAGGAGAAGAGCCTTTGTCACCTCAATAAATGCAAGAGAAAACCAGCTTAGTACCATTTGGCGATTATCAACAGGGCAAGAAACAATGTACAATGACAATTCCTGTTGTCACCAGTATCAGCCCATGAGACTTTTAAGGAAAACGAAGCCTGTCCCTAACACATTTTTTTATCATGAGGTAAATCATTCAAATGAAATCTTTCTCAAATCACTTGGTTTGAAATGTTTTTAACCATGTGTTTTTAAAAGATACAAAAACATACATACATATAATAGATCATGTAATAATGAATTAGCTCTCTCACCCGGTTGTAGTAGCCTCTTCAGGGATGTTGCGATGGGCATGGAGCTTTGAGCAATAACCTCCAACAGCAGTTTGTCCTCATAGCGCACTGGATTTTCTTTCTGTAAGAGCTAGTGCAAACACATTCATATCACAGAGTCACTAACGAGGCGAATTCAATTTTAATCAAATGGAAACATGTTTTTAGTTAAGAGTTTGTAGTCAACACTGTAAGATTTTTTTTATTCTCCCCCATTTAATTGTTGTGCTATTTGGGAGAGTACAGTCTGAAGATGAATTGAGTGAAACACAGAGAAACATTAATGTATGACTTTAGTTAAGACAGTAAGAGCTATAGTCTGTCTAAGATGCAAGTATGTTTCAGCATAAAATTGCTCCCAGGATGGTTCCGGTGGGGTTGGATCTTTTTGAAAAGCTAATGTAAAAAAAGTTAAATCCTGTCAAAAGTTTAAAAAAAAAACAAAAAACAAACAAAAAAAGAGCTCACTGTGGGTTTGTATAGCTAATTATTATGTGTCTATGCAGATGCAGATGTTTTTTAACCACTTATATTGGGAATGGGGATAGTTTACAACACAAACACACCTGGTCAATATAAGTATCTCTTGGTAACATCATCTCCAATTTGTGTAGGTAGTGCAGAAGTCTGTCCTCTAATTTCTGGGCATAATGTTCTCCATATTGTTCCTCCATCTGTCTCTGAAAGACAAGCAGCATTGGACACATTTAAATGGTTTCTGAAGTGGTGTAGGTAATATTATAGCACAATGACATCTAATGACATCAGTGGTTTTAAACTCACCATGAAATAGCTAATAAGTATCTCATTACCACAATTGGTGGAATCATATTAGTTATTATGAACATTTTCAAGTATCAAAGCATAGGACTTAAAAATACACTCTGTTTATTCATTTATTTCAAATAAAGGGACATGGTGTTTCAAAGTCCAGAATAAGAGGCCCAGAGTCTCAAAAGTAAACAAGACGCAGGCAGACATTTGTCAATGGAGTTACGGGGCCCTGAACTTGATATGTCTAAGATTGTAGTATTCCAAAGTTCAACATTAATATGTTCCACATTATTAGTTATTATTTACAAACTTCGTCACATCAGCTACTACTGTGAAACAAAGACAAAAAAGAGACATTGAAAAAAAGACATTATCAACCTGAAAACGGACGCTTAAGTCTGTAGTGCACCCTGCTGGGAGAAAGGGGGATCGCTGTTTAAAAGAAACCCTCTAACGCAATGCCCTATTACGACAGCCAAAATAAAGTGTTCTTTTAAGTTCTTCTAACATTTGAGTGTGTGCAAAGGAAAACAAACCTGAATGTATTTGTCGAGTTTCATCTTGTCCATTGCAAGACTTTGAGCAAAGAGCTTGAAGTCCAGATGATTCTTTCGCATTAAAAACATTTCATGATTGCTCTGAATATGACAACAAAGCAGGGAAGACACATTATTATTATTATTGATACTATATAAGGAATATACATAAATGGACATGGTAAAATTACTTTGCCTAATGCCTTAAATACATTGGTTAAGCACTGACTCAAAAACAGCTATTAGAAACACAATACTTACACAGTGATCTTGGTATTGAGGTAGTTTGCTGGGAAAGAACTGGAGGATTTTAACCACAATAGGAACAATGCCATGGCCTTGTTTAAGCATCCACATAATTACCTAGAATGAGAAGTACAGTCAAATATAGAAGAATAAAAATCATGTATACACAACAGTAATAACGATCTAACACACAAATCTGACCTGGTAACCAACCTGAATTACTATGCCCAAACATATTGACCAAAACACAACCCGTCCGCCTTTTAGTGACGTATCAGAACACACGATAACCCAATCTTCCATACCACTGTCTTTAGTCCAAACATGATCTTCATGTGTTTGATGGCGACCACCAGTGTGGGCAGAAGTCTGTATGTTGCATCTAAAAAGGATATCACCCTTTCATAACGCCCGACGTCCCGCCTCTTTATAATGAAATATGCCTGGGCGGATGCTACGCGTAGCCTCCACGGTTCTTTGAGGGTATATTGCTGTTTTCCTTCCATGCATAACGAGGTGTCCACAACTTTACAGCAACAACAAAAATACACACACGCACACAAACAAACATTGCAATCTGTTACTGATTGTTAATTGGTACATTGATGGCAAACATAACTATACACATTAGCCTATACTACACACATTATACTATACACACAATTATGAAGTGTTGACGAGTGCAAACTGCAAGCATTTGAATGTAAGAGTTATTCTACTTTAACTTTACAAAAGTCCAAAAGTACATAGTTGCACATAGTAGGCCTATGCACATTTAAGTAAGCAAGCTCATAATAGACGATGTGTAAACAAGTGCAAACCTGCTTGTAAATCCCTCATATTGTGAGTCCAGGCATACTCCAGTATCATCTCCTGCAGGTTTGGAAGGCTATGTGTGCTCTTGTTTTGAGAGGTGATGACTTCTTCCTTGTCCGCTTCCATGCTTCAAACACCGATGATACAAACCGTGTCTGTGAGTCAAAGTCTCTGCTAACAACACATCTGCTTGGGGAGGAGGGAGAGCTCTGTATTTGGATTCACTAGCGGCCCTTTTAAAGTTTCACCAACATCAACAGTCTCGCCCATTACTACAGCTGTGTTTTGGTCTGGACATGTACCGGCAAGATTTGAACTGGCTACCAACCCTTATTCCGCGTTGATTGCTTCCGGTTACGGTCGAAAACGTTGGAAATTACTGCGGTGTCAACACGGGCCCTTATCAAAATAAAAGTCCTCAATGTATTGCAGGATTTTGCTCATCTGAGTACAAACGTGTATCTCTGTAGTGTGGATGTTGTGTAATTTCGTGAAAACGAACCTGGAATCCGTGATATAACATTTGTGACAGAATAGCCCTTTCGTTCATCGCGACAGCGCCAATAACGTTGAGGTAACGGAAGTATCGTTTGTTTTTAGTGAGCTAATAACCTTGCTCACTACTTTGCTTGGGTGGGAACGCGTGTTTTGCAGAAGTAGATTACGCCACCGGTAATATACCGAAATCCTCAAAACATTTTTACATTTCTTAAAACTTACTATCGCCCTGACAGAACTATATTTACCAGCGATTGCGACTAGGCCTAAGTCATGAATAGGACAGTCATTCACTGCGTGCTGCAGTTGTCCAAAGGGACTTTTGGACGGTCTAAATCAAAGTTACCCCTCCTCACTGGAGGTGGTCGGATTTCAGCCACATCGGGCTGTCCATTCATCTCTCTCTACTTCCCGCAAGCCCCCAAATGTTCTTATTCCACCAACATCAGGGTGCGTTCATATCTCCAGTACATTAAACGCAAGGTCAGACCTCCTCCCTGTCCTCCCTACAATCACGTCTGCCAGGTTGGGGACCCCGTACTGCGCTCACAAGCAGCGACTGTAGACCCAGCCACTATTACTGGCCCCGAGGTGCAAGGGGTCATCAACACTATGGTACGGGTGATGCGTAAGCTGGAGTGTGTTGGACTGAGCGCGCCCCAGGTTGGGGTGCCGTTACGCATCGTGGCGCTGGAGTATCCTGAGAAGATGATGAAAGAGAGCTCACCTGCGGCCAGGGAGGCGCGAGGTGTCTCCGTCCAGCCCCTGAGGATCTTCGTCAACCCAAGTCTACGCGTCCTGGATGGGCGGACGGTACAATTCCAGGAGGCCTGCGAGAGCATCTCAGGGTTCTCTGCCACGGTACCACGCTACTTGTCTGTGGAAGTGTCAGGTATACCTGCAACCTTAACTCCGAATCGAGAAACTGGGCAATACAGTGGAACATATCGGTTTTAGTAATAATAATACAAAATAAAAATATTAGCAGTGCAGGAAATGTTTGTCCAAGTTCTGAAATATTTTACTCAAAACAGCCCAATCAGCACTATGCCAAGTTATTTAGTAGACATGCAAACACACATCATTTAGCTATTTTTATTAATCTATTTATGTACATCTGTGAAACACATGCAACTCTACGCAGGTCTGAACGAGAAGGCTGAACCCGTCAAGTGGCAGGCGACTGGCTGGCCGGCCCGAATCATCCAACATGAGATGGACCACCTGGACGGCCATCTCTATGTTGACCGCATGGACAGCAAGACCTTCATCAACATCAATTGGGAGATGCACAACGAGTAGCATTACGACGTGGGCTAACTGCCTCTACAGATCCTATATTCTCCAAATAAACTCAGACCAGGTTGATCGTATGCTGTGGTCTTCTACACTATTGACTCGGACCTGCCATACCTAAGATCTTAGCATTTTATTTTATGTATATGGTATGCGAAACAAGCTGTCCAAATTACTTGAAGTTTTGTCACTGTCTTGTGTTTGGACAAAAGAATAAAGAGAAAATCCTGACCACATACCCTGTGCATTGTAAATTTACATTTAGGGCATTTGGCAGACTCTTATCCAAAGCTACTTACAATAAGTACATTTGTCGAAAGGGGAACAACAAATTGCTGACGGTACAACACTATTAGAATAGAACAAGTTTCAAGCAGTGTTTTTTTTGGGGGGGGGGTATTTTTCCATGAGATTGGTTTTGTTTGGAAGCCATTGGTCTTGTATTGGAAATACAAATACATGACAATTGGTTTTTCCCTTTTAGCATGTATTTTATTAGTCAAGTTTGCTGGCAACTAAAATGTAAATTGAAACGAGCGGGAAACAAGAATTCATTGAACAGTATTTTGAAGGTTGACCACTGTATGCATAGAATACAGAACGACAAAGGGGTTTAAAACAGAAACCAAATAAAAAAAAGCCACTTGCAAACATTTCATGAATTCTTTTGACTAAAAGGCAGCATATTTCACATTGCGATTTTGACGTTACATTTGATGTTATGAATGAGTGAATTTTGACTCCAATAAGGCACTGTGATTTGGCTGGAAGTGCCTTATATTGTGCAACAGTTTTCAAGAACACTTCTTTTGATCAGTCCAATGATCGATGATCAAAAGTTTCGCCACAGGCGCATGCGACGGGGTTCCTGTACCAGCACTGGCTACAGTACTCCCTGCCACAATATCTACACAACACTAGAGGATTTCTGGAGCAGGGCTTCCCACAATGGCACACCTGAAGCGGCTTGATATCGTGGTACTTCTCACAGCTCAACACCTCTCTGCAGGCACCAGAGTGGAAGGCCTCGCAAGTGAAACACACGTAATGTGGATCCAGGGCCTGGTCACAACAGCTGTGATACGTGATTGGCTGAGGGGGTTTGGCAATTGATTCTGGGGTGCACAAAAGCGAGGACATGGTTGCGTCGTCCTTGGTACGGCTTGGAGGGACGCTCCAGCCCGTCTCTCGGAGGCCCTGTGACGACAGTGGCCTGGTTTTCCCGCTCTCCTCTGTGGTCTTGTAAGACGTTATCACCTTGTGACTGTTGGTGTGGCACTTATGCAGTGAGGGGCAGGTTGTGTTGTGCAGAGTGTTGCAGGTCAAACAGTTCTTCAAGTGTGGACTGCTGGACTGGACACAGCTGCATAAGTGTTCGGGTGAGGGTGGCAACGAGGCTTCTGACTTGGTCAACCCAGATGCCTGCGCCACTGCAATGGATGGCCGATCCTCATTTCTGTCAAAGCCACGACTCTGTGAGTCTTCATCAGGGGTAGCTACTTGTGTCGTAGCGGCTGATGCTGTTCTGGTGACACCCGACGGGATTTGTCGTGGTGGGGAGGTCTTGGAGAGTTGGCAGTTGAGAGTGGAGACACAGCGGGGCTCTCTAGCTCTAGGGCTGGTGGCCGTGGCAGCAGCGGCAGTCGTGATCAAGGAGGAGGATGGGGTAGAGAACCCATTGCTGTGTGTTAGCAGGATCGAAGTCGGTGACGGGCCGCCGTGATTGGCCACCCATGAAAGGGAACGGGGGCCCCCATGGTCTTCATGGAAGCCAGCAGTCTCCCCCCGGCCACTCTTTAACCCTCCAGCGGTGTACAGATCCAGCTCTAGCTCACCACCTGCACCACACTCATCCAACACTTCCTCTGTTGCGGCCTGTTTGGTGTCCAGCAACTTCTTAACGTTGTCTAAAGCCACCTGTAAGGGGGAGTCCCCTGAACACTGAGTTTTATTATGTTTTTAAGACAACCAGCAAACGGTGAACTTAATAAATACATTTTCACAACAAATAAACACAGAAAAAAAACAACAATGATATGAGAGCAAGTGAACCTAAGAGCGATCACCTCATCAGACGTACTGACCTGTAGGCTGTGTCCTCTTCGCCTCTCCGTCACCAAGCCCAGCTCCCACTCCACCTCGCCCACATGGTTCCCCAAGGCAGCCAGCAGGAGCTGACACTCACAGCGGGCGAGGAAAAAGCCACAGGACAACTGGAGGAGACGGCCCGGGGAGGTGGAGTGGACGCCGGAACGTCCCCGATGAAGCTGCTCTTGCTGGCCTAAGCAGGGCTGGTATCCTAGCAACCCAAATAATTTTGCGATCTGCGTTGTGGACAGCACTGGTTTGATGCAGTGTGTGAATATACCGGAGTACATCTGAGAGAGAGAAGGCGAGGGAAAGGAGTAAAGAGAAATGAATATATTAGTGAGGGGCTGAAAAGGTAGCAGGACACGCACAAAGACTTATTATTTAAATGGACCAACCTTCACAACTTTGTACTCCTCTCTCCAGGGACTCAGGTAGAGGTTTAGAGCGGCCTGCTCCAGGACTTCGAAGGCCTTGGCCAACCCTCTCAGCCCCCCTCTGCATGAACTTGCAATGGATGGTGCCGTTGCCTTCAGAGACTCCTCCATCACCTTCAGTGGATCCAGTCCCAGTGAATGCATATCCTCAGCACCGCCGTTCTCCAGTATTGCCTCTGCATGCTTACACAGGACCTCATCATCGCATATCAAGTTGGAAGCTCCCTCTCCTACACGCTTCTCCAAACAATGATCATAATTCTTCACCAGGTCTTTGGTTAGCTGGCAAAGGATGCTCATTGCTGTGATTCAGCTAATAAGGCATACAAAAAAATCACCTGTAAGAAATTAAATGTGTGAGGAATTGTGATGACACGTATCGTTGAATTGTCCTTAACACTTAATTTAAGCTAAATGTTCCGCCTAACAATCATGGTTTCACAAGTGGAGCTACGAACGTATCGGTGGTTTAACAAAACCTTCAATAAAAACGACGACGTCGATCTCTCCGATAAAATACGTGGTGTACATTTCCTGACTTGGGGTCATACAACGAAATCAAACGCAACCTCAAGTTCGCGTTGGCCCTAAACTTGAAGTCGACAGCAAATACAGGAAGATATATGACGCATAGCTAGCGAGCATGCTAACGCTAAAACAGAAGCACACTGGTCACCGCGAAAACCGACATTACCAACATTAAAAACGGTCGATTTTAGGTTTTCCCCCTAACGCCATTTGTTGAGTTGATGCTCGTATCGGGTAACAGGTGACAGTTCGGTAACAGAGGAACGCGTACATGCTGTTGGTGTTCGTAACAGCCACCGATTTGACAGCAGGCTTTAGCTAGCGTCGAGGAGCAACGAACCATATTTCTATTGGAAAACGGAACATATGAAGTAATCCATGATTTGAAAAATAAATAAATAAATGAATCTCACCCCAAAACTAGTCTTGTCCAATTCAATGAGACATCTACTAAATCATTGTCAGCGTCGGCTGTCTGTTGCATTCGAATGCGCGGATCCTGAAATCAGGGAAAGTTCAGAAAAAAAGTAAACATTGTCACGTGACAGGATACAGAATATCCGGTGGGCTTTTGATTTAGACATCAGGCACCCGGGTCCTTAATTAGTTCTCTGGTAACATTTATGATAGGACGTGCAATCGTTTTTTTTACTTTTTTTGATTGATTGATTTATATGCATGCTTTAATCTTACGGGTTTTTTCTCGAGGCGTAATGTTATGGGCGCAAGTGTTTCGTCCATCAGATGGCGTCCTATCCGTTACACTCTAAGGGATGACTGAAAACAAGCCATGTAGGTACACCCCGTACTGTTCATTACAATCACAGATTCTCTAAGCTTCATGACTATTTTAATTGAAGGGCATTCTATATTTCTAGCTAGAGCACGCGCTCTTGTACGCACGCACGCGCGCGCACACACACACACACACGCATCCATTTTGTTGCGTAAAGTGCGCCAATTGGTGCGCCAATTAATAGAATAGTAAGTGAAAGAAACCGGGCGTGGCTTGACTGACATGGACCAAAGGGCGGAACTACAGCCACCGAAATGTGTTTAAAACACCATAGGTAAGATGCCACAGTCAGTATTGACAGCACCAGCGCATAAAGTCTGCCGTTCAACAGCCCTGTAGACCTACACCCATGATGTCAAAGTCGGATAGAGTTGTCCTAGCCCTCGGGGGAGCAGGGACGGTGGGCTCAGGAATAGTTAAAGCATTGCTGGATAAAGGTAAGTGCTCTGAATGGGGAACTTAGTGGATCATGTATTATTTTGTAAATTTAGTTAGAGTTAATTTCTACGCAGGATCAGGATAAAGCAAGCATTTTATTCGTTGTCTGCTTGTCACACACTCGTCTTGGAGTATGGTGTATATATTATCCATGTCCAACAAAACTGGGTTGGCGTGTTTATGCATGTTAAATGATGAATAATGATAACCTGCACTATGCTATAGGCTTATTCATTTGCATTTAATTTATCATTTACATGTGTTTCTCACACAGTTTGGATCTTTGCGGCTGTGGAGACGTTTGTACGCTCTCCAATAACGCCTGTAGTTGAGAATGGGCAGGGTTGCCATGTTTCTATTACGCTTTTATGGTGCAAACTTAATCAAGCATCCGTGACAATCATGAACACTCTCCTGTCGACCTTGCACTGTAAAATAATTATTATAGTAATATTTATAAATAATAAGAATAATAATCAAATTAGCAGTAGCAGTAACAAACATATGTTCTCCGTCGCTATTACTATACTTTCAGTAAACCATGTGATTTTTTGTGTTGAAAAATGCAAATGTATATGACAGTATTTTGCCATATTTGTGTATATCCGTGGTGGTTAGCGGGGGACCGTGGAAGAATGCTGTTATAAGCGTGGCGAGGTCTTCGGCTTTACATTGCATGTCCATATCTGACGCTATTTATCCCAGCACCAGCACTGAGCGGCAGATGGTATACATCTGCCGCTCAGTCACGCTTATCAGTCACGCTTATCCGACCCGTGTCCTTGATAAACACAGATAATGTAGGCCTATTAGTGAATGTACTTTTCATGAGAAAGGCATTAACCCCCCATTGGTGCTGGAGAATGATGAGTGACAGATGATGCATGTGGGCTGCTGTGTGAGTAGTGACCTAAGTATTTAGGAATTTTAACGGCAATGCCTAGTTGCTTGGAATATATTTAACATAAATTCACGAGTAATTCAAGACAAACGTGTGTGTGTGTGTGTGTGTGTGTGTTTATGTATATGTGTGTGCATGTATGTATGTGTGTGTGTGTGTGTGTATGTATGTGTGTGTGTGCAGGTTTCAAGGTAGCCGTGATCTCCAGGGACAACAGCAGGCTGGAGAGGCTGAGGGCGTTTGTCTCGGCCAGCACAAAGGACAACCTCACCACCATAGTTGGAGATGTTGGTATGTACGGTAGAGACCCCGACCCTGTACTACCTCCAACTACCATGATCATCCCTCCACAATGCTCTCTGTGTCCCCCAGGGACGGAGGACGGAGCGGAGGCAGCCAAACAGGCCCTGCTGAAGGCGGTGGGGAGGGTGACAGACATCGTCTCGTCACTGGGCTTCAGCTGGTGGCAGGGTGGTCCGCCACACACACAGTCTCTCAAAGATCTCCAATGGGTGAGCGCACACACCTGCACACACATACAAATTAGTTTCTCCTTCCCCAACCAGGAAACTAATAATTATAATTAAATGTGTTTTTTCAATAAAAATGTATCAGCAATATTTCTCTTTAAACAATCATTATACAGTATTTGTTATTCCTTATCATTCCTTGTCATTGTGTGTGCGTGTGTCAACCATGCAAGGCAACAGCCAGCTCGTCGGGAGCATTTGATGTTAGCTGTCTTGCTCAGGGACACCTCGACACTTAGCTAGGGGGGCGGGGATCGAACCAGCAACCTTCCGGTTGCCAGAGAACCGCTCTACCTACTACTTCCTGCTGTGTCTCCTCAGGTCATCGAGACGTTGCTCCTCAGCACCTTTGTGTCGTGGAAGGCTTTCTTCCCCTTGGTGAGGGATGACCCAAACTGTACCTACACCTTCATCACAGGTGAGGAGGAGGCACACCTTCATATACCTATCTGACACTGGCCATCTTAGTGTGGATACAGTCTTTGTGTGGAGTGAAAATGAAAATTCAACTCAAAAAGAGTCACATGTCACATACACGATTGGCAAAAGCTCAGACACCAACCTTTCTGTCGTTGGAACTGGAGTGATGTTTATATATATTTATATCCAGCATTACATGTGTGCGTAAAATTTACTATGGTAAGGCTGGCACCACACCGGCAACCTCAGTATTGGAAGGCGAACTCTTGAACCGCTAACGCTAAATGATTGCATCCATACTGAGACCTTAACCTGGAGGACTACACCGATCAGCCACAACATTAAAACCACCTGCCTGATGTTGTGTAGGTCACCTCGCGCTGCCAAAACAGCTCTGACCCATCGAGACATGGACTCCACAAGACCTCTGAAGGTGTCCTGTGGTATCTGGCACCAAGACGTTAGCAGCAGATCCTTTAAGTCCTGTAAGTTGCGAGGTGGATCCTCCGTGGATCGGACTTGTTGTTCCAGCACATCCCACAGATGCTCGATCAGATTGAGTTCTGGGGAATTTGGAGGCCAAGTCAACACATTGAACTCTTTGTCATGTTCCTCAAACCATTCAGCAATTTGTGCAATAGTTGCTCTTCTGTGGGATCGGACCAGACGGGCTAGCCTTCGCTCCCCACGAGCATCAATGAGTCTTGGGCGCCCATGACCCTATCAATGGTTCACCGGTTGTCCTTCCTTGGACCACTTTTGGTAGATACTAAGCACTGTATACCGGGAACACCCCACAAGACCTGCCGTTTAGGAGATGCTCTGACCCAATCGTCTTTGCCATCACAATTTGGCCCTTGTCAAAGTCGCTCAGATCCTTACGCTTGCCCATTTTTCCTGCTTCCAACACCTCAACTTAAGAACAGGCTGTTCACTTGCTGCCTAATATATCCCACCTTGACACATGCCATTGTAAAGAGACGATCAATGTTACTCACTTCACCTGTCAGTGGTTTTAATGTTGTGGCTGATCGGTGTATATATCTATCTATATATAATGCTATATGCTAATGCTATATCTATTTATATAAGTAATTCTGTGTTGTCCCCTAGGTGGAGCTGGTGAGAAGCTCCTGATGCCCGGGACAGGCTTCCTGACAGTTGGAGCTGCTAGCACTCTGGCATTCTGCCAGGTGCTACGAGAGGAGTACCCTGAGGTGTCCTGCAAACTTAACCAGGTATCGCTAACTCATGGCTTTACGCTGCAAGATGCAACAAATCATCTGTTTAAATATAGGGGTTCCGTACCACCCCAAATGTTCACTGTTATAGCATTTTGGCTTGCAGAAAAAGTCAATGAATTACAAGAATGACATACGTGACACATTTTTTGAATCCCTATAATGTTGCCATTAACATGCATGTGTATCACATGAATATTGGACCGCTTCTCAGTCTTTGATTTGTCCACCCAACATCCCCCCCCCCCCCCCACACTCCCCCCCCCCCTCCCCCCCTCCCCC
>OMKP01050217.1:0-10375 GCA_900302375.1 Bathygadus melanobranchus | reverse complement strand
GGGTGAAACACTGAAAAGTTCACATTGAGCTGAATGATTTACAGTGTGGTCAGATTTGATGTCAGTTGACAGCTGTTCTACCCAGCCTTCATCTGAAACCAAACTATAACGTGTGTGATGCCTGTGCAAAAGGGACACGACGAATAAATACGAAACCGCAGCTTCCTCTCTAATTGGATGATACAGTTCATAGCGAACAATACTCAATTATCACCCTTTAACCATACGGGTGACACCTAGTGAAGACCATGAGCTCCCCCCGCAGTTAGCTGGCAGAAAAGCAGTCAAAGCAACTCAAGACGACGGTGGTGGGGGGAATGCTGTAACTTCGCCACGCCGGTAACATACACACGAACACATGAAACTGTCACACCAGAATATGCAAAGGTGCACGCGTTTAGCATGCAAACACGCATGTGCGCACGCAAAACGCGGGCTCTTGCATATTCACGCAGACACGCGCACTTCAATTTAATTCAAACTGTAGAAATCAAAATCAGCAGGATTATAACGCCTCGTTGTACTGAATATTAAAACAATAGTCTAATCTAAATAAAATACAATAGCTCACCCATAGCATTGCAGGTACCGACAACGTGCTCGACTTTGAACAAGAAATGGCAGGCTATACGTGTGAACAAAATGACCACGAGCAAGGTATGAAAGCACAAGTTTGACTGAAAACAGACATCGCTACTGATAAAACGTATCAGTAAAAAGTATTTTAGTACAACTATGAATACCACCCGATTTTGGGATGTCTTGGCTAACCTGCCATGCGATTTTGAAAGCAAAATACAAGTTTTGGCAACATATTGTGCGAATAGAGTGAGTGCTTTGCGTGCCCGCTGTCCGCTGCTAGCATTCGCGCACCGCACTTGAACTGCGTCTTCACCGTTTGATACTATCCGCTATTCGGTGAGAATTAGTAGTCGATTCATTACCGTATAATAATGGCGATGGTGGTGCCGGTAAATCAGGTCAAAAGGCTGATTGTATGTCTCTTCCTGCGCACACAAAATGCTCCCGGTCTTCTTGGTGAGCCGGAGCTTGGCAACACCGGACGCTGAGGCTACACGATCATAACTTCGTAATTGTACTTCACGTCAAAAAAAGAAACGAGCAATGTGTTCGGTAAAAGGGCAACGCTGACAAACAACAACATGCTGACCACGCAACATCGCCATAATTGTGCAACAATATAAGTCGACCTCCCATGCAGCCTAGTCGGTGCTACTGGGATACAGAAAATAATAATAAATTACACCGCGTCTTTAAAAAATAAATAATAATAAAGGAATAACATCTGCGGTTTAACACTTTCACATTGAGCTTACCTAAAACTGACTCTCCTCTCTTAGCGGTGTCTGTGGTCCAAGATTCGTTAATTCTCTAGCCGACAACTTCTGGTGGAGCATATGGATCCAATGCACATGCTGGTGGCTCACTGGGTGATTTTGGATTGCGGATGAGTTGGCAATCCTTCTCATACTCGAGAGAGAGAAATCCTTCGGTCCTCCGTTGGCTCAAGCATCGGTGAGCGAGAAATAAGGTCGGCAGATACGGGGAAACAGGAGGACGAAAGAGCGACAGAGAGACAGAGAGATGCACACGGCGAATTCAAGCAATGAAAGCCGACGCGTTGGGAGCATTGGTGTTTTCTCCGGCGTTTTTTGTCATTTAAGAGTCGTACGCAGGTGAGGAGGTGTGGGATAGATGACTGGGACTGCACAGACTGAAGGAGGAAACAAGGGGGAGGTACAACGAGTACAGTTTCGTGTTGTAGGGAAGGGTGATGGCAGACAGTAAGGGGTGGGTCCCGACCACATGAGGCGGAAGAGATTGAACTGAGGGTTGAAAAGCAATAGGGGAGACCGTGTCGTGACTATTTTATGTTGTATAAGCAAATAATTTGAAATATTACGCCACAACGGGAACAGTGTGGATGACGTTTTCAGTGGAAACACGAGCGAGGACGTCTCTGTGTGACTTCACGGAAAATTGTATGGCGTGCTGATTAAACCCTCCGGACTCTCTGTCTCACTCTTTTTAACTCTTTCTTACGCACGCACGCACACACACACACATACACACACGCACGCATACACACACAAATAAAGAAAAAATAGTTTGGTCGTTGACCTTATGTTCTCTTAATGGGCTGCCGTGTGCTGTCCATGGTCCTGAAGTACAGCGCTGCATAGTGTCCATTGAACTTCCGCACTCAGCATTATATTGCAGTTGTTAGTGATGCTGTGCTATGTTGCATGAATCAAAGCAATAGGCTATCTTTAGTCTATGGAGCTTTAGAGGTTTGAACATTTTTCATTGTCTTTTTTTCATTGTCTTTTTTACTAGAAAATACGTTTTGTATTTTCAAAATCTGTGTGGTGTAGTTCAAACACATTGTGTTTTGCAAACTGCAGCTGTAAGCCAACCAGTTTGGTATGAAGGATTCATCTGAGTTAGAATCAACTAGTTTCACAAATCAGACGATGGCAGACGGCAGACGTGCTCTAATCTGTGTGAAAGGGGCGTTTCACTTTCTTCCAAGTTCGGATGAATATCTAAAAAATAGGTGACCCTTCGCACTTGCTGGTTTCCGGCACAGGTATGCCGTGTAGTCTCCTGTGTAGCTCTGTTATTTTAAGAGCTCCATGCAGAGCTATGCATTGATACCATTGATAGTCTCATCGACATGCACACATATGCACACCCACACATATGCACACTTGCATACACACCATCACACACACTCCCCACACAAGAACTAAAGAAAAAAACACACTCAACTATTCTCCGCCCTCTCTATGCCCAGAGAACATCTCAGAGAATCACAGAAAACTTATCTGTATGTGTATGTTTTTTGTGCAGATGTGTGCCTGCCAGCCACACAATTACAATAATTGCACCAACAACTCTCCACTCTAGGACCGGCAGCTGGCCACATCCCAACAGCAGCTAACCTTGGCTGGACAGTAATGATGTCCATTCCCTGTATGAACCGCTGAGTCCTCTGGCGCCTTGCTGCCCATAACACTCCTCTTGGTTTCTGGTCGCACCGTGAGACTGACACCCACTAATGGCAGATCTCTGAGGCTTGAGCCACACAGATCATTTCTTTCCATTTTCTAGTGTGCGTGTGTGCGCGCGTGTGTGCGTGTGTGTGTGTGTGTGTGTGCACGCGCATGTCTGAGGAAGACAGTCACCCCAATACCAAGTGTCTCATGGTGAAAGTGTGAAGCGAAAAGTCATAATCTCCAAAATATATCCAAGCAGGCCTGTCCATCATTCTATTTGCATCAAGATCTTCTCGTACAGGTTAAATGAGGCAGCTGCTTAGTGGGAGGGCAGAAAAGTTTCACTCCACTGAGACTCATATACTTAAAGAATAAGATCATAATAATGTGATAAAATATCCTAAACAAATCCATGTAACTAAGTTATCCTTTGGTAGCCCGACACTCACTTGGCTAACGCAAAAAACACCAAGTCTACTTCTATTCAAGGTACTTAAAAAATATGTCTCCATAGCAACAGAAATAAATAAAGCTAAATAAATGCTTCTGTTCCACTACCGAGTGGTGTGAATTAATGTTCGGTAAGGCAATTAAGGACATAATGGCGCTATCCTTCAGCACACTTGCAAAGTTGACCAATGCCGTAACCGCTCCCGTTTTCAACATGTGCAGATGGCAAGACAAAGCAGAATCTTTGCACAGGAGTGTATCCGTAGAGTAAGCTTTGACCACTACAACTATGAAAAGACGATAATTGAGATAATTTAAAATAATTTTTGATTAACTAAATCTTGAATAACATATTTCTAATAATTATATAAAGACTGTAATATTGTTTGCCAACAGCACAAACATTGCCAATGGTCACAACTTCATGGCGTGTTGTAATAGTGTGTGACTCTGTGTAAATCCTCTCGTTCTTAAGAACCTGACGGAGGGTTCTGTGCGTCATCGGTTACAAGCACCCGGTGTTCCATCAGAGTGTTTGAATTGAAAATGTCGCATAATATTTGGTGTCATGTAAGATTTTTAAGTGACTGAAGAGCTGAAAGACTTGCATGGTTAATCCGCTATCTTATACTGCAATTCTTTGTGAGTCAACTTGCTGTATATATACTGCTGTTACTCTTACACAGCTACTTTTTAGATACAGAGATGCAGGTAATTAGATAAGATAATAGAGGGATTAGGCATCTTGCTCAAGGATGCCTACAGGTAGTCTGTGGACATTGGGGATTGAACCCAGTACCATTTAGTCGAGTCAAACATCCTAGCGGCTAGCCAAACTACTGGCCGTTGTGCTAGCAAACAGCTGTTCAATTTCATCGGGACTGTCAGTCTGAATGTATTCACTGAGTTCACAACTTCAAAATGAATAACACATCAACCTCGTGATCATTTGATTCATATCCAAAACAAATGTTATTTTATCAATGATAGATGATTTATATTCCTTTTCCTTTGCAAAACCAAAGGCAGCTTCCTCCAGCTCAGTCTATATCTTGGGGCAAACACTGTAAGTTGCAAGAGAATGTTGACTTTATTTGTTTGTCCCGCGCCCCCACCAGCGCCACCATACCCAGCACACCCAAGCACCGCCACCACAAACACCACCAACACCCCCCACCACTGAAGAGAGTCAAAAAGCATGAGAGGGGATTACAATGGAAAAGATCACACAATGGAGTCCTCAGAGCACTGGTTGTTCAGTGAAATCATTAAGTAGTGATTAGGACATGGCTCAGGGCTTCCCGATGGTGGTGGTAGTGGTAGTGGTGGGTGGTGGTGCTGGTGGTGGCATAGTGCAACATTTTGGACCTGGCTTGAACGTTCCCATTTGTAAATATTGGTGTTTGTTTGCCCTTGCCACGACGCCATCTTGTCCCAATACCTCCCCTCACCGCCCCATCGCCATCCTCCTTCACCTTCGCCTTTATCCGTCTTCCGATACCTCCGTCTTCCACACTGTGCACCTTGACAACGCTCAGCTTCACCCTAATCGGTACAAGTGTGCCCATCAGCGATGCGGTGAAGGTATATATGCCAATTCCTCCCCTCCTTCGCTCAGGCCTCTTGCCTCCATTACTTTTCAAAGAGGAGAGATTACACCGAGGGCCTTTCTGCTTTTGACACTTCATTTCATGCCCTTCCCCCCCAGTTCACTCAGACCCCGTGCGTCTTTGTTTCGTCGGGCTCCGCCAGGCCGCCTCCCTGGCGAATTTGCTGTTTTTTTGCTAATGAACCATTTGCACCGTGATGATGTTTTAATCACCCACAACAGAGGAGGAGGACGGGTGGTGGGTGAGGGTGTTGCTGTCGGGCGTCTGAGCCTTTGCACAAAAAAGTGAGTGGAGAACACATCGCGTCATGGAGTCCTGCCGTTGTTATTTGCTTGGCGCCGCGGTTCCACGGGTTCCCTGGGAAAGAAATGCTGAAGCAGCAAAACAACAGCTGATGTCGAGGGTAATCAGCAGCTCACAGCGCGCTTAATTTTTTTTTTAAAAAGGCATCACCCCCACCCCACCTCCCCTGCATCACAACAATGCATCACAGAACAGCGTGCAAGGGGAAATAACACGCTCAACCTAAGCCCCAGACCAGATGAAGATACGCAAGCAGAAAATAACTAGGTTACCCTCTTCGCTACCTCTGGGCCGTCTGTAAACACACTCTCCACTCTGATAAGCAAACACGTTCGCGTGTTACGTTTTGTTGCCTCACACCAATCCAATACTTCTGGATTGTGGGGAGCCGCAATTCCAATCAATTTGATGCTTAAGTGCAAATGCCTTTCCTTTTCCTGCAATTTCCATATTTCCATCCTTTTTTATGTTAGGCGGCGTCACATTTGCACGGTGGAACTGCACTTCATTTTTGGTTATCATATTGTTGGGGACATTACTCATGTTGTGGCTGTGCAAATATCTAACCACTATGGGGTATTAGGGGCGGAAGGATACATTGAGCTGGATGGATGTATCGATTCATATGGTAGCGATCCAACTGAATCAATGCAAAGTACAAATATCCATTTTTATCATCAATACATCAAAAACATATATATTGAATATATTTTTACATCTTTGTAAATAATTGGGTATTTGTCAAATTTGACTCGCACTCTCAAGATCAATCCGGCAGTTTTAATTAGCGACTTGCTTATGTTTAAAAATCAATTCATTGAAAACGGATGGCTATCTACACCATCAAGGCTTAGTCTCGCACGTGCTGCGCGTCAGTGTGTGTTTGCAGTAAACCGAGGCATGTCATCACACGGCGAGACAGATCCTCCTCCTCGCCCAACAAAAGCAAAACAACAGAGTGACAGTTCAGAAATACTGACAATACTGGCATCCTGATGGCACTCCCTCTCCCTCTCCCGCTCTCCCTCTCTACCTCCACCCAGCACTCCCCAGACATCAGTCCCCTCCCCCTTACTGTGTCAACAGAGGATGTTGAGTTATGTCTGAAATGCTTGTACAGTAAAAAGGGGAGTGCAGCAGTCGCCTGTCTCTTCCGGCAGTGAAAGAAGGCAAGACAAAAGAGAGAGAGAGGGAGAGAGAGAGAGAGGGAGAGAGAATTGACAGAATAGAAGTGACAGGCACAAAGACTTTTCCCGATTTCGCTTCTCTCTTCTCAGACCTGTTAGAGTTTCTTGGCATCTTTGGGAGAACTCACTGTTCCTCGACGCCATCCTGAATAAAAAAGCAAATGGCATCGCATGTTGCATGTTGTTGATGGGAATCACATGTGTGCTGCATGAGGATGAACCTAATGAGATGTGATACGGGTTGCAAACAGAGCGGGTGGTGGGGTGGGTGGTGGTGTTATTAAGGGACATGGCTTCTTTATTATTATTAGTATTAGTAGGCAGGCTGGTCGAGTATCGTGCTTTATGCTTTGGTATGTACGTCTTTACCTGATTGATCGAAAAAGAATAACGTTTAATTATGTATGTTATGCTAAATTGTATTTGTGTGCGTGTGTGTCACATTAATATTAGAAACACATTAACACATTCTACCTAATCAAATTTCCCGGGGTAGGGCGCATCTTCCATTTTCATGACCTTTGTGAATGAATATGAATTTTCCGGAAGACCCTTTCCGTTAAGTTTTAATCAACATATTTGCTCCGCCGCCGCCACCACCAGCGTCGGTCTGTCAGTGTCACAAACACAAAGAAAGACCTAAACGTCGTCTTAAACGTGAGTGATATTCAGACGACAGCCCAATCTCATAAACAAACAACCCCTCCCGCCCCCCACCGGCCCACGGTCGGCGATGGTTGTGGAGTGGCCAAATCACTTGCGTGCCAACCCCTACCCCACCACCACCACCACCCTCCCGCACCCTTCCTCTAATGTAATTAGTGTGGCTCTATTCAGCGAGCTCTGACCTATTGTTGCTTGATAAATGTAATTAGATGAGATGAGCATCGGCGAGCCCCGCGGATCTGTGACACGGAAGCCGCCGCCGCCGCCACGACGACCGCCACCATCACCGTCATCATTGAAGAAAATGGCAGAAAATAGGATAAGTTCAGCCACTCCTTGACGGGAGGTTAAGAGGCACACACACTCATGTGTACGCTGACGTGCACTAAAGGAGCTTGTATGCTCGTGTCATACCCACTCTTGCGTGAACGCGTGTTGAAGGAGAGGAGAAATATTATCTTGGATCTTCTTGCATTTTAACTTTTCACCCGGGGAAAGGATTCCCAGCTGCACAATGCAGCAGTAAAAACATTCTTATCGTCATTATTCAGGTTCTGTATATTGTATCTAGGGGCGGCAGTAGCTCAGGAGGTAGAGTGGTTGTCTGGAAAGCGGAAGGTTGCTGGTTCGATTCCTGGCTCCCCCCCAGCTAAGTGTCAAGGTGTCCCTGAGCAAGACACCTAACCCCACCTGCGACGAGCTGGCTGTCGCCTTGCATGGTTGACACCGCCGTCAGTGTATGAGTGTGTGTACGAATTGGTGAATGTGAGGCAATGTAAAGTGCTTTGGATAAAAGCGCTATATAAATCCATTCACCATTTATCTACCAGTTACATAACTACATTACCCATAAATCTATGGATTCTCATAAGTGATGTAACATCGATTAAACATAATCAGTGGGCCTAAACGGACAGAACGTTAAGAAATGAATAAATGTTTTCCATGGTTGCAGCCCACAATGCGAAGCACAGTAAACCAAACAAGCAAGAGTTTGGCTCGTGGATGGCTGTATTTACTGTACTTATGCCAGTGGATGCATACATTTTAAGCTGAACAAACAGATTGATGTGAAGTGATAATAACATGAAGGGGAAGTATCAAAAATGCTAATAATAACTTTGCAACACAAGTATATACCAGCTAAATATATGGTACTACAAGTAAGTAGTAGTACTTTTTATGGATTTGTTACAGAGCTTTTTGTTTTGTTACATTACCACACAAACACTAACACTGTAACACTGACAACAAAACATAGCAGATACACTCTACTGTAACTAGTTACGTCAGCTGTAATAAAGTCTAAATACACCAATAGTACAACAGTTAAACAAATGAATTAATTAAAGTTCAAGTTTATTGTCACATCACGAGTTTACACAAGTATGAAGGAGTGAGTGAAATTCTTGTGTTCAAGCTCCCGTGACTGCAGTTATAAAAAGAATAAGAAATACTAAGGATAAAAAATATACAAAATATACAATACTAAAAAAATATCCAAAGAGCAATATGTATATACGTCAATGTAATAAAGCATACATTGTTATGTAAATATACAATGGTATGTACAGCACAGAATGGTACTGGAGATGTGCAAAAGAGCATGTAAAGATAACCGTAGTACTGTTCGGATGTGCAAAGAGCGTAGAAGGTAACCATAGTATGACATGATACTGTCGGGAGTTATTGTACGTGGGCAGGTGTACATTGATGGGGAGCAGGGCTCAGCGCTTGTTCAGCAGCCCGATGGCCTGACTGTGGAAGTACATATAATATAATACACTAAATACACTAATCATAAAGCACTGCTGTAGTTATTGCACTCCACTGTAGAAGAACAGCACAATTATTCCCAAGACTTGGACATCATTTCACAGTTGTCATAACAACTGTTCAAATGTATTTCAAATGCTTTGCGAGACCTTCCTTATTGCCCATATATGGACGCGCGTGAGCACAATACACCATTATCCACTATGAAAGGGCAGAGTATCAACACACATAATAACTCACCGATCACTCAAAAGCTTTTCTAGAGGCTCGTAAAAGTTTACATGCAACAGAGTTCAAGAAATGTGATACAAAGTGATGCACCGTGCACACAGACCCCTGTGATTCTTAACAAAAATGAATCCCTCTCAACTCTCCGCCCTATGCGGCAAATGTAAAATGGGTAAAAGGACACACAGTCATTCATTACGGCCTTGTCCTTTAATGACTATTTCCTGGCAAAACATCAGAAATGAACTGCAGAATATAGTCAAGTGTAATATTGACTTAGACTCTCGGTTCTTGCTTTTCGCCGTGCCCTGTGTACACCAAGCTCCACTCAACTTAGCCTCGCCAAGAAACTACTGGTCATTGCAAGTGTGTTTTAATTAAATGGACAAAATAACTTCCGCCTACAGTCAATCAATGGTATTGTTCGATTTTCAAGATTCTCCCCCTAGAAAAACGTATGGGGTGGAGAGAAGTCAATGTTTATCACAATATATAATATAACCTAAGTTCTCTTCTCGTACAACCGTCGGACATTTTGATTAGAGGCAGACTTAACACAGTATAATAGGTGTGAACATTTATCTTCACACCCCTCCCTTTCCTCTCGTGAAAAAACGAACGGTGAAAGAAAATGTGTCATATTCCGCAAATCTCTTTTATGAGGTTGAAGGATATGTAACCGCTGAATTAGTACTTAAGTGCGTACTTAAGTTATTTCTCTCCTATTCGCTGTTTGCTTGACCACTATTTGTTCTATATGCTGGATGAACTAAGGGTGGATTATATCTAAGGATTAACTTGAACTTTGTGAACGATTATGGAATGAAACTATTATATTATAACACGTCAGGTGTCAGGTGACTTGTATGTTTGCTAAGTGTCGAGGTGTCCCTGAGCAAGACACCTAACCCTAACTGCTCCCGACCAGCTGGTTGTCACCTTGCATGGTTGACACCGCCGTCGGTGTATGAATGGGTGAATGTGAGGCAAATGTAAAGCGCTTTGGATAAAAGCGCTATATAAATGCAGTCCATTTACCATTTACCATAATAAAAAGAATTTAAAAACAAAAAACATGCATTCCACACATACTCAATACAGAGTTAGCCTAATGCTATGCTATGTGATTACGAAT
>OMKP01050147.1:4596-14684 GCA_900302375.1 Bathygadus melanobranchus | reverse complement strand
CACCAACCCCATCAGGCTATAGTTATTGTTATTGACGTGCACTGTTAATGCCTGCCTTGACTGTGATGTTATTTATGACGGCTGCTAAAGATGATCTATCGTTGTTTCTGTTTATGTGATGTGATTGTAATGTGTCAATGTCTTCTGTGCTGTACCACACATTGCCTCTCCAAGGACATTACATTCAAGTCTAAGTCTAAGTCTAAGACAGCCCCATAACACTGAAGGGATGCATGAGGTGACTAGTAGTGTTTGAATAATGCATAATCAGTTATCAGTATGTTACATTGTATTAGTTATTCCACGGTTAGCTGTAGAAGATCTGTACATATTAAGGGCGTACGTCAAACTCCGGGATGCATGCTAGTCTAACGTTAACACCAAGTATTACATGGGTACGCACTAACACCGAGACGCACGTCTTGTCATGACACGCCTCGGTGCTGGCGATGTCCATGGACCCTGTTTTATTTATAAATGGCCAGAACTCCCCCTGTACGTTGTCGCCTGGAACCGTGATGTATTTAACGAGCGAGGGGTGACAAAGTGATGGGATTGCACAGCTGCTGCCGAGGCTCCTGTTTAGCCATTAGTAGCATTTCTAACAGTATGCACATGTTGACATACATAACTACACAATCATCAGAGATGGCAGGAGGAGGAGGAGGAGGAGGAGGAGCAGGAGGCGCAGAAGCAATCACAACTTCTTAGTACATTAATTATGGTAATCATGTGTTAATGCTGCGGTGTGCAAAATGTAAATATAGAAATGTACCGGCTTAATTTATAAGTTGTAACGTTGCGCGTTACGCTAACGGAAGCTAACGGAAGCTAGCGGAAGCTAGCGCCTCAGGATCCCAGAAGAGATGGAGTGTGCTGGTCCCTTTGGGGTCCCTTTTGTCTGTCGTTATGCCTCCCAGGACCCATCCCTAATCCCTGTCTGATAGCAGGTGACAGGTGGCTGGTGGGGGGGGCGGGTCACTACTCCAACTCAAAATGGCGGGACGTCTGATCGCGCGGATGGACAGACAGACAGACGGACAGACAGACAGACAGACAGACAGACGGACAGACGGAGCAGACGGGGGCAGCAGGAGTGGAAGATGCCAAGAAGCATTAGCTTTATTTGTCTTTGGGCATGCACACACACACACACACACACACAAGCATGCACACTCTCCGTGTATGGCTTTATGTCCCTATTGTTTATATTGCGTTGTTGTTCTCTGTTGTATATGTATTGCATGTGATCCCTGTCGGTGTTGCTATTGTATCTACTTTCACTTCTATGCCGCAAAACCAATCGCCCCTTGGGGATAATAAAGACTCGACCCTACTAGAGCACCTCATTTCACAACTTTCACTCTCTGGCTAGCCTTCAGACCATGTATAACTGTGAGAAATGCTCAATATTCTCAAAAGCCAGACTCTCTGGCTTTTGAGATACCTCAAAAATCAATGGACTGCTAGGTGTATTGAAATAACTCATGATTGAGTTTTGAAACAACTTCCATAATCTTACCTTGGGCGACAGTAGCTCAGGCGGTAGAGCGGTTGTCTGGCAACCGCAAGGTTGCTGGTTCGATCCCCGGCTCCGCCTAGCTAGTTGTCGAGGTGTCCCTGAGCAAGACACCTAACCCTAACTGCTCCCGACGAGCTGGTTGTTACCTTGCATGGTTGACACCGCCGTCGGTGTATGAATGGGTGAATGTGAGGCAAATGTAAAGCGCTTTGGATAAAAGCGCGATATAAATGCAGTCCATTTACCTTGACCTCATGAGATAAGGTGTTTAGTGATTGTACAAGTCCTGCATTAAGTACTAATGGTACTGTTTTCCATTTCCTTTCAGCTATTTTAATTAAAACATTTTCAAGGTGCAACATGTAAGATTTGGCCAACTTTCGAATTAGTCCTCCACACTCCAAATAAATGTGGGGCAGCATATTACCAGAAAGTCATGGCGTCAACCCCTATTGTTGTAAGAAACAACGAAATGAACAGTCCCTCCCGAGGGTCTTTGGTTCCTCCAATTCCCTCCCCACAAACGCATCACCCCACTGAATATATCTTACTGTTTACAGTGAATCTATGCTATAGCGTTGCCAGGTTTATAAGATATCGCTACATAGCCAACGTTAACAGCTGTTTACTTAGCGGTCTAGAAGGAACAAGTTGCAAGTTCAGCCTCAAACTTCTGTCTTCAAATGATGTAACCAGGGGCGTTACCTTCAACATGATTGACAAGAGGTTAGAATACGCACTCAGTGCAGCGCTACTTCTTCTCTCATGTCTCAGGACTGAGGGCAGACTGAATGCTGCAGTGACGGCAATCCCCTCTTGAGGTAACGAGATGGTACAGGCCGTCGCTAGCTAACTTAAGTGAACATCTCTGCAATACAGCAGACGTTTCGCGATTGACGGCTGAAGTGTTCTCACTCAATACTGGACCAATGTCATCAATTTGTGTCCACATTAGTAGTTACCCTAGTACCCTAGTACCCTAGTAGACCCTAAATGATGGGAAAATGGGGTCTAGGTTGAAAAGTCCCAAAGTTATCCTTTAATGTGCTACTTCAGTTATGGCTCTGTGGGGGGAAACGATTTTTGATTCCACTCATAAAAAAGTCAAACTCGTCTATATTCATTTGGATCACAACGGGAACCGAACCGAACGGTACGGACTGATGCGCGAGGCAGAGAGCTATATATTGTTTATATTATGCATTGTTTCCACAAGTGCAGAAAAACTGTCACTTTCTTCCACTACACACAGCTAATAGCATGTTAGCTTTATCGCTATGGCTACGTATATAGGCTGATGAGTGCAAGGTAATTATTAACTGCTTTATAACCCTGATGAATGGTGGTCCCTAGCCAGGCCCATTGGCCTCAACAATACAATATTTATTGACCGTATGGTTTTAACCTAGTCTTGTTTAAAGTCTTTGTGTGTGTGTGTGTGTGTGTGTGGCATGTGTGAATGTATGTGTTACCTTTTGTAAGTCGCTTTGGGTGAAAGCGTCTGCCAAATGCTCTAAATGTAAATGTATGTCTACATGCTTTGATCGCCAACATGACAGATTTCAAAGATTGCAGATGGATAGTAGGTCATAAGTATACTGCCATGTGATTAAACGTGTAGGATATCCATGTTCAGTAGAGCTGGAGGATATTTGAATGTGTGTGAAAAGGGTTAGTAGCATCTTATCCTGGCTACCTGCTGTTGTACAGTAAGGAGCCAACCTAGCAACTGTAAGCTTGTAAACTGGTTCTATTGGCCTGGCAACCAGGAATGCTTTTAACTTGTTCTGTTCTAATTGCACTCTACCTTCAGCGATATATTGTTGTCTCCCTCTTTTGACAAATGTGTTACTTTTTTGTAAGTCGCTTTGGATAAAAGCGTCTGCCAAATGCGCTAAATGTAAATGTAATGTGAAAAGACTATTGTGGGGCATGACAGGAGTTTCAAGGCATGAAAGATTCAAGGCGCTACCCCCTCGCCTCCATTCAATAAAAACATGTTTTGAAAAGCGAAACCAAAGTAAAAGCCATTGGATTCACAAAGGTCTTATTGATCCTAGTGTGAAAGGGAGACGCAGGTTTCAGACTCTGCACCCGAGACTGTAGGAAAAGAGTGGAAAAGACCGGGGGATCTATTCATTCGCAATATGTGCCCGTTTCCTTTCAGAGGAAACCTAAAATATTTATTTTGCCCAAAGGTGCTTTGCCCAGGACAACAAGGAGGTTAATACTGTTGTGAGTTACAGGATACAAAAAACTGCATTGTGTAAAAAGACAACATACCACATTATTACTATAGGCTGCACACTGCATGTATTACATATAATACTCTGCTTTGAAAAATATCCCAAACACTCTCATGTAAGTGAGTGGAAATGTTGGATGATAGTGTGTTGTGGTTTGAGTTTGTCTATTAATAAATGTTTAATTGATTCCCTTTTTGCTGCTATTTAAACTCTGTCTACTGGTTGCGTAGTTGGAGGCAGGAGTTCTTTTAATGGAGTCAATCAAGGAGGTGTCTTGCTTGGGTTGGCCTTTGAAATAGCATTTAATTATGTCTAATAGCGTGCTACGGAAGCCAATCCAAGTTCCAGTGGTTTCCCAGGAGTAATTACAGTGTCTCTTAATGATTATGCATTTCACACTGTATTCCCATTTAAGAAGGAGCAAAGAGAAAGAAAGAAAGAATACAAAGAGCTCTTTGTTTTTCCAGCAATAGCATCACAAATCCTAAAAGTTGTGACAACTAAAAAAAGCTAAAAGCTAAAACTAAAACCTCTGGTACATGAAAAGCAATCCAGCTTTTCAGCATTTGTGTCCATGATCAAGAAATAAGTGCTTTTTGTCGCCTCCGTGCCTCGCAGACGCTTGCTCAGGCAGCCACTTTACAGCATGATCCAAGTCACTGCGTTGGCAACTTGAGAAAGGCCTCGCCTCGGGAAGCGGTGGTGGTGGCCAGCTGTTGGATACATCTGCTGGGTTCCTTTTGTGCATACTGACTCTTGCATGGGGCGGGGGGGGGAGTCAATGGACTCCCCAAAGGGAGACTTGGCAGGCCTGGCTGCAGTCTGTCTGTCCGTCAGCTCCAAACCTCCCAGCGTTACCGCCAGTATGTGTGCATTTGCCAGGGAACCTCCCGGGAACCCCTTGGAAAGACACTTCAAGCGTTGTGGAAGTCTGGGATAGCCCCAGGAGGTGAAGGTCTGTCCTCATCCAGCAGCCATCTCAGGGAAGACCGACAGAAGGTGCCCCCCCACCCACTTCATTCACTCAACCAACCATTTAGCAGTTTGTCAACCATGCATTCATGAATTTAGGTGACAAATTGTAGATTGGGGAATTGCAATGGAAGCCTCTGTTAGTATTTTGTTCCGGTGCTTCAGTACTCGAGAAGTTTATGAACTGTCCTTGAAGGATTGCATCTTTGTATAAAATATCATAAATCATAATTATATTAAAGGCCAGTGAAATTTGTGTCACTGCTCTCAGAAGTGATCTCTCTGTTCTGTTTAATTGAATTTACAAAACTGCCACATCAATTCCTATTCATTCAATGAGTCCCAAGTCCCAAAATTCCTCTAACAGCCTATAGTTGGCTTGCAGAAAGACTGCCACCGTTCTCAAGTCAAGGGGAAGAAATGTGATTTAATTATCGTAATACAAACCAATCATCTTTTTTGTTTGTTTGGTTAGGATCTCAGTGGATACTGGAGGTGCACTTCTACACCTCCATCATTGAGTCCATCCTCACCTCCTCCATCACCATCTGGCACACTGCTGCCACTGAATGGGACAAGGGCAGACTGCAGCGTATCATTTGCACTGCACACAAGTGATTGGCTGCAGTCTTCCGTGCTTCCAGGACCTGTATCCCTCCAGAACCCTGAGGCGTCTAGGAAAGATTGCCCACCCCAGACACTCCCCTCTGGCAGTAGGCTGTACACCATCAGGACCAAAACCTCACGCCAACAGTTTCTTCTCATCGGCAGTCGGCCTCATTAACAAGGCCCCGGATCCCCCTGACACGGACTTAACCCTAACCCTAACCCTAACCCTAACCCTAACCCTAACCCTAACCCTAACCCTAACCCTAACCCTAACCCTGATTACGCCCTCTCCCTAGCTCCCACCAACCACAGTCTCCCCCTCCCCAAAATGGACTGCTCCTCCTCCCCAACAAGATGCACCTGCACTTGCTGTTCCATCCGCCTCCCAACTGGACCTTCCTCTCTGCTGGATATAAGTTCAACTGCCTTGTCCTCTTGTGTTATCCCTCCACTACTAAGGCAGTGGGGTGCCCAATGCACCGAAGGCGGGGGAAGAGGAACTGGCATAGCTGGCTGCATAGCTGTCATGAAAGGTTTGGTCTGTGCAAATAAGTGAGGGCCTGGATGAAGATGAGAGGGAATCCAGCTTTGAGCCATTCATGTTTGTATTTTACGCCATGAAGACATGGGGAGGTTTTGTGAGGAAATTACAAATAGCCAAAGTGTCACGATGGCCAACCCAGCGGAGTCAGGATGTCAGGAAACCCAGTGGATTCATTTACAGTGCTAAACCCTGGCAGCCAACAGCCTGTATTAGCTGCATGAACCACCAAACCAGAACCCCCAATGATCAGCAGTTTCACCGTTACACTGCACTTGAGTCATACCAACAGCAGCTGAATTGAATTGTAATTCTGATCAGACAGATATTTTACCAGATATTCCAATTCACAGTTATGAGACTAGATTGCATAAGTGATATTTGTGGTTTAAAACCCAAAGTGATAACATGTCACTTTGAGTTCAACAACTCCCTTCAACCCCTCTCACTATTGGGTGTAGTTGAACCCTCCCATAACCTTTATCAGGTGAATGAAACCATAGGGACATCTTTTGCCCAAACACCCTGGGAAGAGTAAACAACACAGCAAGGTACGATTTCAAGGTTTGTGTTGTGCTTCATCTCTATTCACACCAATGTAAATTGTACATGTTTTGGAGTCTGCGAACCCTCCCCATCTTCCACAGGTCAGGCCGTCACCCAATCCAACTACAACATATAAAAGTACTGTACAAATATAATCAATATTGCCAACAAAGAGGCTGCTATCCTAGACTCATGTGTAGTCATTTATGTTACTTTAGAGTGCCACTAGATTCCCACATACACATGCAGACTTATAAAAGGGTAAAGGAGTGGACCTCAGGTACACAAAGGTATTTGGCGCACTGTGAATGCCGAACTCAGTAACTCACTACTGTGTTTGTAATGTGCTGTGTTTACTGAATACAGGGCAACAGAATGGTTGATCATTTTGTTTGTGTGCTTTTTGCTTTGTTTTGTTGTTTTAATGAAGCGTGCATTTCCCGGTCCTGACTCCACAGAGGACCCCTGACAGGCAGACTGTCTTCGCCAAAACGGCAATTGATTCTCTCTGGACAGCCATGCAACAACTTCCTCTAAAATTCTCCTCGCCCTCCTGACTTCTGGTTCCCTCCTGACCGTTTATCCTTGACAGACGGTGAAACAAATATTTTGGCTTTTATTAGTTAGTTAACACCAACATGGCCAAGTGGGTTTGGAGGTCAGGCCATCCAATCAGGAACAATGGAGGGGCGTTATCTGGGAAGATAAGGAAGACGAGGAACACTAGGCTAGGTAATTATGCTAGGGCAAATGATGTTATTGACGTGGGTTTGCCGTGGTGGCACTACAATGTTCTGAAGCTTCTTAGATACTTTGCACCATGTGTTCTTTCCGTGTTGTTTCTGCCTCCCTTGTCATGTTGATCGTTTGTTTTCATGAATCGCTTTAAATGTCGCTGCCGCAAGGGATTGTGGGACGGCATTATCTCCTTTCCTTTTGTAAAGGATGGCCCAGTGTACCCTATGCTAAAGGAGATAAGAAATGAAGCACTGAAGCACCTTTCCTTAGCGTTTAGAGAATTCCACCAGCTCTTATCATGGCTACCACTTAGATGCCATTGAGATGTCATTCAGTTGGGAACCTTTCTAAGCAAAAAATGACTAATGTGAACTAGAAAACAATGGACAATAGGTCGGGTCCCCACTGGGGCGCCACTTCTTCTACTGCAAGTACCTGGACCTCAACACCTCCATTACACCTAAGACATGTTACTAAGCACTCATAATGGGTCAAAATGATCTAAATGATTTGTTGTTGTATTGTAAAGGCTCATTGTCCATGCATTATAAATGCAATATCAGCCAATATCAGCCCATTGGTTTTGTAGTAATTGTGATGTTCATCCCAGTCTAGAGACAGGGATGAAACGTGAAAATCGATGTGTTTTAATGGAACAGGTGACGGATGCTACAGTATAAGGCTCACCAGATTAAAACGAAAGGTTTGGCCTTTGTGGACCTGAGGTAAGCAGATAATGAAGCACGTGCATTTTCACGCACCTTTTCAGTGGAACTGAACCATTGAATTAAAGTGTGTGTGTGTGTGAGTGTGTCCATACAACTAACTGCTGAATCGTGTGAATAGATAGATTACTACGACTGTCTTTTATCTTCAGGGGCTGTGTAAACTACTTGATTCATTTGCCATCTTAGCTTGCCATCTTAGCTTGCCAGACTTTTACATGCCTACCTTGAAAGACCATATCATTATACTACGTTCTTATTCAGGAGAATTGTTGAAAGAGCAGACAAAAGAGATTGAGAGAGGAGAGAGCGGAGAAAGAGAGGGAGAGAGAGAGAGGGGAGAGAGAGATCTTAAGGGAGAAGGACAATAGAATCTCCTTCCTGAGAAACGAATCCTGGAGATCCAAACCCAGTCCTCTGTGATCTCTCACCATAGGTGGAGGACAGAGGAGGGGACTACGAAGGAGAGATGTAGAAGGTTAGATCCGCTGTCTTTGACCAGAGAAACGCAGTGACTCCCTTCTCCTTCAGAACCTTGAAAAGACGACCAAAGCCGACTGGGCGGGTGCTGGAGGACAAGGCCCAGATGGAGAAAAGGAGACAGGGATGAAACTCGAAAATCAATGTGTCTTAATAGACCTCGGTTGTCACCACTAATAGGTGACGGATGCTACAGTTTAAGGATCACCAGATTAAAACAAAAGGTTTGGCTATATACCTGAGGTGAGCAGATAATGAAGCACGTACATAAACGTCCTTTGAAGTGGCACTGAACCATTGAATTAAAGTGTGTGTGTGTGTGTGTGTGTGTGTCCATACAACTAACTGCCGAACTATGTTAACAGATTCCGACGACTGTGTCTTTTATCTTCAGTGGCTGTGTAAACTACTGCTGAAGAAGATAAATAACTCCTTCTTTTATAGGTTTCTCGAGCAACAAGCTCCAGCAGTGGCATGATAAAAGACCATTGTGGAATTGAGACCGATTGGGATCATTAGTTGGCTGTTGATGATCTGGCCAATCACAATCTTCAGATGTCATAGCCAATCACGTTTGTTAAATGTGGCCATAGGGCGGCGTGATATGGACATTTATGATGACGTACTTCGATAAAACACATCCTGTTAGGATACACTGATGTGTCCTTGGTTGCCAAGATGATTCAGCAGCAGTAGCTCCAGGGCAGCAGTAACTCAGGAGGTAGAGACGGTTGTCTGGCAATCGGAAGATTGCTGGTTTCATCCCCAGCTCCCCCTTGCTAAGTGCCGAGGTGTCCTTGAGCAAAACACCTAACCCTAACTGCTCCTGACGATCTGGTTGTTCCCCTGCGTGGTTGACATCACCGCCAGTGTATGAGTGGGTGTATGAATGGGTGAATGTGAGGCAATGTAAAGTGCTTTGTTTGAAAGCGCTATATAAATGCAATCCATTTACCATTAGCATTCTTGTCGAGCATGCGGCAACAATTGGTACAACAGTACAATGGAGATATAGGTAAACATAGCCTCCTGGTGACATTGAAAATGTCCTTCTCTCCGTGAGCCATCCAGAGGTTGGTTAGAGAAGAGGTCAGAGGTCAGGGCTCTGGCCATGTCTCAGGAGAAAACAAAATCCGGTCTTCAATTCTCCATTGGTCAACATAGCCTGAAAGAGAGGGGAGGAATGTGTTTTGTGTGGAAAGTGAGGAAAGTGAGGAAAGAAGACAATAGCATACGGTGAAGTGACATGGTTGCCAACACCACAGATGTCAGACCTCTTCCCCCTGAGAAAGGCTCTTTCTCGAGACAAAGAGCACAATGCACTCAGACTGACAGAAGTGAGAGCAGAAACCAATGAGGCATCTTTTGGTTTTATAAATGCAGCATTAACTAACTCCAGCATTAACTAACTCGCTCACCTGCTTGACTTGTTTCTGTCGTGCAGAAGGGTGTGTAGAGTGGGGGACCAGAAGCTTCCAGATGTACTGGAAGGCGACCTCGCAGATCGATGTTAACACCTCCACCCGTGCTTCGCCCTTCATTCACATATCAGCGCAGCACTCAGCAAAAGGCCTGCGGGGCAGATATGCTCTCTTGTAACTGCCTGCCATATTAGTGTTGTTGGCCGACAGAGATATAGAGAGTGTTTCTGGACCCATTATTATTAGCTGTTTATTAGATTTCCTTTTCTCTCTCCCCCCCCCCTCACC
>OMKP01050144.1:4558-15666 GCA_900302375.1 Bathygadus melanobranchus | reverse complement strand
ATAGCCTAAATTATATAATGATATGACTAATATAAATTATATGATAATAAACATGTGAAAACCATTACCTGAACAGTAAAGAAAACGTGTATTCAGTTTCAGTGGGAACAGTGTTGTTGGTCACACTTTTTTGCCCCTTTATGGACTCCATGGCCAAAAACTCCTCCGTGATCTCAAAATTATCATTAATCCCTCTGATAAAAATTAAGAGTGCGCAGTGTTTTATGTCATTACTTTTTGGCTCTAGCAACGGTCGGTAGTGTTTGGAGTGCGCCATCTAGTGGAATCAACTGAAACGCAGGGTATTGCAGAAAAAAGACGAAATGAATGCGGTCTTTAGGACAATTTTGTAAATCCTAGACCCACCACTGCTCTAGACGCTAGAAACCTTTTTAATATCTAGCGGTTCTAATTACGGTTCTCAGCAGAAGAAAGTTAGAAAAAAATGGCCATATGTATCAGCAGCATTCATAATATACAGATCATGAATGATTTAAACAGAATAAACCAGCGGTGAGAAGCGTTCAGCTGGTAGCTGACCTTGAGTCAGCTGGCTAGCCGCGACTCTCAAACACGACCGAACCAACAGATGGCTGCTTTCACAACCTCAACGAATTGATCCTTAAACGTATCTCGCCAGCTTAAGGCCACCTTTTTTTTCTCCTTTCACTGGGAACACAAAGTACCTACTGCCATTAATGTTGATGTGAGGTCAAATCGGTTGGTCATGCTAGCATATCCATTGTGCTACTGTGACCTTTCACCTGCAGGCTAACATGAATGACCTGCAGCACCTGTATGCCTATGCCACATATAAAGTGCCTTTGGCGTCAGAATCACTATGCAAAATAATGAGATTCTGAGATTTGATTTTATTATAAATGCAGCAGTAACTCAGGAGGTAGAGCGGTTGTCTGTCAACCGGAAGGTTGCTGGTTCGATCCCCGATACAGAACATTGTGATTGTCGAGGTGTCCCTGAGCAAGACACCTAACCCTAACTGCTCCCGACGAGCTGGTTGTTGTTTGCATGGTTGACACCGCCGTCTGTGTATGAATGGGTGAATGTGAGGCAATGTAAAGCGCTTTGGATAAAACGCTATATAAATGCAGTCCATTTACACACATATCAGTACAATGATAAGTCCCTTGAAATGTGTTTCCCATTTTCTTTGATTGGGTGTATGTGATTTTGGCATATGTCCCACACACAGCTCTGCTAACCTCAATGAGTGTAATAAGTGGTTCAATGAATAATCCGATGATTGATTGACATTGATTATCAATGAACAATCAGTGACATCACCGCCACCATTTTGTCTTTCTTCAATGGAGGTTGATACAACTTCAAGTACAGGAAGTATCTACTTATATTTCCTAATTGTCATCATATTATGTTTGTCATTGGATGTAGTCAAGCTTAACGTGTCCACCCTGTCATCATAGTGAAGTATTAAAGGTGCTATATGTAACAATGATACTGAGTGTTGAAAATGGGTCCTGATCCTAAAAAGTAAGTGGCATGATGTGCTTTTCACAGCAACCTAATATATTGTGTTCCCATTTGTTCAGTTAACTGATAGTAAAATGTTTGAAATCAATCTTTACAATGATGTTTCCTGTTGTTTACTAAATTATGTGTTCTCTTCTAGTTCACCCATCATGCTTGTCAAGTCGTTGTTCACCCTATCATCTTCATGTTTTATAAAAATAAACAAATTATTTTGTATATTATTAAGTTGGCAAAAACTTTTGCGTGATTTCTTTACAAACAAATGAGGGACAACTTTGAAAGTTTGATTTTATTTTTAAAATAACATGCAGCTATCCCAGATTTTATAGTAGGCCTATGTGCAGTAATTGCAGTAATTTGATGATGGTCAAAATACTTTTCCCACTAAAATATATTATTCAGAAAGGGACTAAATATCTTTCTGAAATGTACATGTTATGTACACGTACACTACTTGTCTGCTTGCAGCTCATTTACAAAAAGTGCTGGAACTTGAACAACATACAAGGTCTACTTAATACAATGAACATGAAGTTGAATGGAAAATCTCAACTTTTTCTTTCGGACATTGTGAAGTCTTATATGGTGTTACATATGGATATACTGTATAACAAAAAACACATATCGGTCAGGAATGTTGTTGCATCGGTAACCGCATATTCATGGTTGGAAAAATAGTATATACATTTTACATACGTTATCTACGTATGTATATTTGGAAATAAAACTGTATTTTACTGCCACCTAGCGGCCTATCGATGATATAGAATGGTGTTCATAATAAAACACGAGAATTGATGTCTAATATTTTGATTTAGCTACAACTGTATTTACACTTACAACATACTTGAACACATTATTTACTATAGGCCTTCATTTATCTAATAGAAATAATGGCATGCCAAGTACACAATGATTATTACGAGTGCAATACTATATAGCTAGCCACCTTAATACAATCACAATTAATTCATCATTCTTTCTATTTGTTCTTTTCAACACAAAAATCATAAACAAATGTATTGCAAAACTACATTTTTCCTAAAGATACTCTGCATTTCTTGGTGGTCTTGGCTATGCAAAATGGCTGCTTGCAGTGAGAAAACGGCCTTTGAGTTAAAGGCATCAAAACATAAAGGTTGTCCTTGAACAACCCTTTCAGCTGGTTATCTGGTATACAAAGAAGGACTCTTCATTAATTATCTCACACACACACACACACACACACACACACACTTTCTTGGAATCTTTCTCAGTCACACAAATATTTCCCAAGCTGAAGCTTATTGCGCATCATTATTAAAGGGAAAGGGCACTTTGATAATTTGATCTATAACTACAGGGTTTTCACCAAACCAAAAGTCACAATTCATTATTAGGGTACGTTGAAGAAAGACAGCACCATTATGCACATTTTATCATCGTGTTTATTTCACTTTCATCACATTTATATTAGGACATACGTAGTTATCTTTTATGATTACAGAATACCTAGCAATAAACACAGACGAACTCAAATGAATAAAACGAACACAATAAATTAAAATCAATGTTACTTCCAACACCGGATATACGAGAATCACTTGGTAGAAGGAACATTACAACAGAACATTATTACAGCATGTTGTTTTGTATGACAGAAATATGATTGAACAAGACGACAACATGGTACTGAGCTACTCTGTAACGTACAGTCCCAGATTCCAGATTCCATCGACCTGCTGGACAGCAAAGATTGTAAACAAGCAGTCCGGCAGAACGTCACAAACTTCACCGCCGCAACTCAGTGGAGATGACGCGATATCAAGAGAAGGCCAACATTGACGCTAAAACGTCACACTGTGTTTTTTTTTAAACTGTTGTTAGTGCGTCCAAATGCGGAGCAGGAAATCACAATTTCTCGAGATGCGTTGTTGATGTGCGGTATTTGGCCGTCCAGTGCGTCATCAAATAGGCGATACGCGGTCTCCCGCACCACCTCTATAACAGGTATTTGTATATACGTCACCACCGGTAGGGGTGTGTATGAATCTGGAACCGATCTTTCCTACTCTGCAGCGGTGACCTCCTGAGGAGTACGTGGGTCGGTAAAGTGATGTGCGCGCCCTGACGTGGCGGACAGTGACGGGGTGTCACTAGGAGAGCTGGTCCTCGTATTGCTTCCTGAAGCAGTCTCCAGCAGGGAAGAAGTCCCAGCATCGCTCCTGGTACATCTTCCACACGTACGACTCCTACCGGCCCAGGGGAGGAACACAGCAGGTCATACGAATACGATGCGAACACTGCCGGTCCGAGCTGTGCTAGCTGAAGCTAACTCTGAAGCTAATGTAACGTGCTACCTGAAGCTAATACAACGACGCGAATGTAATGTAGCTGACAGAGCACCCACCTGGCCAGTGTGCTCCGTCTCGTCCTTGTTGATGAGGTACATCAGGAAGAACCTGCAGCAAACACACCAACACATGTCAATATGCATGTTAAATATGGACGTAATGTCTATTCTATGACACACAAACCACACATAGTAATCGTATTTTATTTTACAAGGGTTGGGCCATTTTATTTTACTACACACACACACACGTTACAGTAACAGAGAAGGTAAAACAGACATGTAGTTGGCCAGGTTGTGCTCATCGAAGGTGTGCGTCTCGAAGCCGTGCGGTGTCGTGTCAAAGTAGTCGCTTCCGATCCCGCAGATGAAGCATTTAGTCTGCAGGAACACAACATATGAAACACCGCCTTTCAGTTTTAGTTTGGCACTTAACTCAATGAGCAGCACGCAGTGGGAAGGCCGACGATTACCTGTCCGATGAAATAACTAAAGATAATGCACAAACATGTGGCTTCAGATTCATGTTAAGCCATAGTGTTGTTGTTATACATTTACAATCACAAAAACGAGGAAATGTACAAATTTCCATTCAAACTGTACCTCCATGTCTTCCTTGACCTGCTCTTGTTGATCTCTGAGTTCTCCAAACGCATCGATGATCAGACCTGAAGACAGAGATCGGAGACGAACTGATACCTTGACTTGTTTTTTATTCATGGGAAGTGCAGGGAGGACATCGCGTGGCAAGCTCACTTGAAGTGACACAAATCACTTTTAATAGTTTAATGTTTCATGGGTTTTTGTGCCTTCATGGGCACTAAAGTGAAGTAGTTTGACAGAGAGAGAGGGAAGGACATGTAGAACCTGGGTGGTTACGACTGAGTCAGTAACACTGAGGGTTTCGGTTACCGACCTTGGATGATGGCGAGGAGGATGACGATAACGAAGAAGAAGAAGGTGATGTCAAAGACCACCCGGTAGAGCTCGTAGTCGTCCCCCGCAGGGTCCTCGATCTCATCACCGATACCCCCGCCCGCTCGCACCCCCACGTACATGTGGAACAGGTAGCACTGGAGAGAGAGAGGGGGGGGACATAGAGAGAGACAGACAGGGAGAGAGACGGGGGGGAGGGATGAAGAGAGCAGGGAGAGAGAGAGAGAGTCAGGATTAGACATCTTGCTCAAAGATGCCTTCAGGCAGACTGCAGACATTGCCTCTTGCACTTTCCTGTTGGATTAATTAAAGTGCTCTAACTACCTAATTACAGCACAGTAATCAGGGACTCACGGTCATCATGTCGTCACACTTCATGTCGGGCTCATCGCCGTCCTCTCCCTTGTTGTAGAACTTCCGGAAGAAGTTGAAGGCCACCACGGTGTAGAGGTAGACCACCACGGCTAGCAGGCCCACCGTCATCATCAGCTGTCAACGCAAGCACATCATCAGCTACCAACACAAACACAACAGTACTACATCACTCGTGATGTGGCTGTAGATAAAGGTGTCTGCTGAAGGACTAAACGCACCGCTGGGTGCTAGCGGCCCACCTGTTTGCCGTTGTGGGTGACGGAGGAGAGGATGGTGCGGAGGGTCTTGACGCCCATGGCGATGTCCAGCAGGTGGCAGGCGAAGAAGAAGTTGTTGTAGTGTCCGAGCAGGGACATGATCAGGTACCAGCACAGGTACAGGAATGTCTGCACACCAGCGATCAGAGGTCAGGGTTTGCAGTTAAGTGCCGACTTAAGAGCTGAAATTGATACTCGGTAACAGTGTTTAATATACAGTACATATATTTCTTTTTTTTTTAGTTATTTGTTATACTTAACCTGTCATTCAATGATAAAGGTATATTCCCATCAGAGTATACGACGTACAATTTAAACAGAATTATTTATTTTGTTTACATTTCACGATTCATGATAAGGCACATTTTTTAACTTACACCATCGGTAAACACAACTCCAAACTTCCAGACCTGGTACTTGAGGTCGGCGGAGGTAGCCCTGAGACGAAAAACAAAACACAAAACATGAATGTGTTGGAAATACGACCACGTTTACTGAGCTTAGCCTGTGTTACAGCAGGTGAACATGGAGCTGTCACTGTGTTTAACCTGTAGTGACGGTACTGTGTGTGTGCGTGTGTGTATGTGTGTGTCACCAGGTGAACATAGAGTTGTCCGGCTCCTCCTGCTTCTTCTCATGCTGCTGGCTGACGTCCAGCGAGGCCAGGTCCACCCCCAGCAGCTCTGCGATGCGCTCCCTGCCGTAGATGTCCCCGTACTTATCTAGGACCTGCCGGTAAACACAACGCCACACGTCACATTTCACCTTTTAATAAACGTTCAAAAAATTAACGAATGTTTTAAACTCAAAATGAACAAATATGTTTTAAACACAACATGAACAAAAAGATGTTTTAAACACATTTACAAATATGTTTTAAACACAACAACATTAACACGTTTTAAACACAACAACATTAACACGTTTTCAACACAACAACATAATAAACACACAACATTTAACAAATAAGCAGCAAGACAAGCTGACCTTTCTCTTGACAAACTTGTCCCAGTAGTTGTTAGGAAAAGATCTGCAGACAGAGGAACGTTCAAGTAAAATTATAGACAAATATTTGTAATCTTTTTTTGTTGAGTAATTAAAGTAACTCAGACTCACATTTATATTTGCTATGTTTCATAGTAATTACATAGTATTTATATTTGTTATGTTTCATTGTATTTACATAGTATTTATATGTGTTATGTTTCATAGTACTTACTTATATGTCGTACTACTCAGTACTTACGGCGTATTGAGGACCAGGCGATCCCATTGGCCCTTGATGTCGTCGTCCTCTGGCTGTTCTGTGATGTAGAGACCGTCAAACTCCAGCTTCCTGGCCAGCTCCTTCTCTCTCTTGAAGATCACCAGGGGGATCTGAGGAGGAAACACAGCCAGCTAGTGTGATTATACAGTCCTCTGGAAATGATACAGCTGTAACTGTAGCTACAACTCAAGCTAAGGAGTTATAGTTGTACCAGGTTCACATCAGTTATTATTATATAAGCATTCTTTTATCAACAGTACCTTGAGTTACATCAAGTTCATATCAGTTATTATTATGGACATATATTGTTATATTAGCATCATATTGTTCTCATCAGGAAGACCAGACCAGATCATCACTAAGTTAGATCATCAGTTAGTGATTATCATATTATTAGTTATTATTTAGAATATTATTATCATTATTACTATCAGTACCTTGAGGCAGTTGTATCAGGTTAGTATAATATCAGTTATTATGATCATATGTTATTATGATTATGACATTATCATGATACTACTATCAGTACCTTGAGACAGTTGTATCAGGTTAGTATAATATCAGTTATTATGATCATATGTTATTATTATGATTATGACATTATCATGATACTACTATCAGTACCTTGAGACAGTTGTATCCGATGATGCAGATGAAGGAGATGACGGTGTGCAGCACCGAGAGGAAGGACATGGTGGGCTGCATGTACCCCGTGCTCTCCTCCAGGAAGAAGTACACCGGCCCGGACTCCTCCTCCTCCTCCTCCCCTCCCTCGTCCATCCCGGAGCTCTCCGCCTCCTCCCCGGAACCCTCGAACAGCCCGGAGCCCTCGAACATTCCACTGCCCTCGAACATTCCGGAAGCTTCCATCTCCTCCTCCTCGCCGAGGGGGCTGTCGGACACCTGCCGTTCATTTTAACACGTTTACCCCAATGGCTCAGCAATAGTAACCCATGGGCCACTAGATGGAATGTTCTGGTTAGGAATGGTTAAAGTGGTGGACGCTGGGATCTAAAAACCTATCACAGGGGGATGTATCTGCTGTACACACCTACTGAATGTTTTGTCGGGAAAATGTCAAAAAGTATATTAATATACATCGAGTCAGCTAATAAACTGACCGGAAAGACTATAACCCTTAACACCATCATTAGAAGTAAATGGTGGATTTCTATTGTCCATCACTTTAAGTGTAGGTTAGGAATGGTGAAGATTTTGGAGTTGGTAAGGATCTGCAGTGCAGGCAATGCATCATGGGAATAATCACTCGAAATGTCCATCAAGTTGACCCGACACAGCATCGTTTTCATTTCCACATCAAATTAATTTCAACTATGCACAGTAAAAACATTCAAATCCCTTTCCCTTACTCTGTAGAACAGTAGAATGAAGTTCAGGGCAAAGGCGATGAACAGGGCGAGGAAGCGGAGGTTGTAGAAGTTTCTGGAGAGGTAATTCTACACCGAGAAGGAAAACAAACCAAGAAAACAGTTCAGAAGGCTGTGGACACGCGTACAGTGGAGCTGAGCGCGTATGACACAAAGAAGAACCAAGATGGCGCACCATGAACTTGTTCCTCTGAATGTCCAGCTCCGTCCAGATCTGGAAACCGCCCTCTCTCCTGGGTTTCTTCTCTTTCTTGGCCACAGCTTTCCTCGGCCGCGTCCCTTTCTCCTCCTCTTTGGCTTGACCTTCTTTCTCCAACTTCTCTCCATTTTCAACACTAAAAGTAAAAAAAAATAAAAAAATAAATCACACCTCAACACTAAGAGTCAATAAGACTAGAACTGACATTTTAAGTGAATCATGGACTGGTTTCACTTGGTCAGTTTGTTGTCAACAACAACATCAAGTTCAGAGGATAAATATTTTGAATGAAAGTCATACTCTGCTTTCTCATGCTCCGGAGGGGGTATAGGAACAGCAAGGAGCTCAGGAGGTTTCTGCCCAGCGTCAGCCCCCGCTGGTGGCTACACATACAAGAAGACATGGAGAATATGAACGGACAGAATCATACATATTGATAGGGAAAGCCCTAGTTTAAATCTGTACATTGCTTCAATCCAGGCTGCTATTCTATCTCATCTCATCTATGTCCTGTCCATTATATTTAAAAAAAAGACTAAAGCTCCAAGGTAAAACATATATTATAAAAAGTTATATTTTCAATTAAACTTTAGATGTACAATTTCATGAAATGTTTTTATCCATATCAATGCCATTTAACAAAACTATCCTGCCTTGGTATATTTATTTTTTGCATTGTACATTTGCAACAGAACCAGCCAATTAACCAATTAAACGGTCTTCCAGCTTCTTACCTGTTTTCTCTTGGTTATGGGCGTCCCCTCTGGTGTGGGGGGCTCCACGGCAGCCTCCACGCCCATGTCCCCCAGCCCGCCCGGGGCATCGATACCCGGCATCCTGCCTCCCTCCTTCTCCTGGGAGTCCTCCTCCTCCTCATCCCCGGTCCCCGTGTCTCCCGTGTCCGTCAGCCCGCCCGCGTCCTGCTCCTCCCCGCTGCCCGGCTCCCCGGGCAGGTCGGCGTGCACGTCATCCTGGGTGGGGTCCGGCATGCTGGCCAGGATCTCCGTCACCGTGATGTTCTTGGCGCCCTCCACCAGGCCGCCGCCGAACAGCGTCTGCCAGATGAGCATGAAAAATCCCTTGCACACGCTGTAGATGAAGAGCAGGATGCTCATCAGGATGGTCCAGAAGAAAACTGTCAGCGCCACCACGATCTCCTTCACCGTCATCTTCCGCACGCGACGGTACTGGCGCCGCAGGTTGCGGAAGGTGAAGATGGCGAGGAAGCCCAGCATGCTGTTGATGAAGTCGGCGAAGGCCGAGCTCGACTCGGGCGGCACTTCCTCTCCGTTGTATTCCTCGTCTCCTCCTCCGCCGGCGCCTCCTCCTCCTCCCACGGCCGCCGCTCCCTCCCCACCTCCCTCCGGCGTCTCGTCGTCCTCCTCCTCCTTCTCCTCCTCCTCCTGCTCAGAGATCTGCGAGGCGATGTTCATCTCAAAGATGGTGTCCTCGCAGAAGTTCACAAACATCTCCATCTTCTCCGACTCCCCGCCTTCGTTCACCACGTCGAAGATGAACTGCCGCTTGGACTCCCGGACCTGCGGCATCTCCCACTGCTTGCGGTTCACCTCACTGATCTCAAAGTAGATGCGCTCGATCTTGCGGCTGGCGCCCATGATCTCGATGCGGCCGAGGAAGGGCCGGAAGTAGTTGAGGACGCTCTCGGCCTGCTGCAAGAAGTTCTTCAGCCGCGTGTCGTGGGGCACGTGCTCCGACAGGTTGGTGAGCAGCACGGCGATGTTGAAGCCGATGTCCTTGGCGGGCTCCTGGAAGCGGTTGGCAAACTCGTCGTAGTTGATCATGTCGTTCTCGTCGGCCTCAGAGCACGACAGCAGGAACTGGATCTCGGATGGCGAGTACTGCTTCTGGCTGTCCATGGACTTCTGGAAGTCCTTCTTGGAGATGAGACCGCGCGGGTCAGTGACGTAGTCGCGGAAGGCATCCGACGCCACAATGTCCTTCAGCTTGAGGAACATGTCGAAGAACTTGAGGATCATCTCCACGTTGCTGGAGGACTCCACCAGCATGTCCACCATCTGCCGTGCGATCATGCCGTTCACGATGTTTCCTGGACAAACATCGGAAAGCAAATTAGCACAACTGAGAGAAACAGAATTTGAATTTTGGCGACCTGGAATTGTGCGGTACCTTCTAACAACGAAAGCAGCATGACAACCATATCTTTCTGAAGGTCCAGGAGTTCCTTCAGTAGACCGATCTGACTGGAGTCCTATTACAGTAGAGAAACACACCTCTTACAATAACATGAAAGGTCGATCTCTTACGTTATGGATTAGGGATGCGTTGATAACTAATGTGGTGTTAAACAAGAATATAAAGGTAACAAGAAACATCATTCCACAGGTTATTTGTCATTGGTCACTGCACAAAATAAACATACTTTCTAGGCAAAAAATGTCACCAATGCCTTTCTTTATGTCAATATTCTACTTCTGTGTGGCAACTAAACTGATTATTAATATGTTGGTGCCCAGCAAGTGAACATCCCACAGTAGGCAAGCTAGTCTGAATGGCTTACCCCGGTGAGTTTGACAACATCCAAGTGAAAAGGTACACAAAATGACAAAACGTAAAGACATTTATTACTCTTCAAATAAGCGCCGTACACATACGGCGCCAGAAAACAAGCCTCACAGAAACTATGGGAGACACAATCACTACTCAGGTTGGCCTTTTAAACGCCATCTCAACGAGCCAAGAAGCAAGCATTTATGCACATATGAGGCTGGATTTGTTCTGGAGTGGTCTCTTAGCACCAACTGATCTATCCAGCAACCCATTCCCTTCTCGGTTTGCGTGTTGCTTGTCAGGGTTGCGCGGG
>OMKP01050129.1:3990-14471 GCA_900302375.1 Bathygadus melanobranchus | reverse complement strand
CACAGGAGGTGATATTCAAAAATAAAAGTTTGAAGGGACAAAGTGAAATATAAAATAGATCAATATTTGAGTCAATGTGTGACATGACTCTAACCACTTAATCAAATCTACATTTCTTTTGACCAGGTGCTATGTGCAACTTTCTTTTCTCTAAAGATCCATCTGGAAGCTTTTTTAAAATACATTTGCCATTTAGCATTTTGTATTAGTTGTTTGCACGGCAATCGCGTGACTGCCTCTCTAGTTGCAGCTTGAGTTTACAACGTTGGCGATGGAAAACCACTGATCGAATGTGTCACAGCAGGTTGGTCACACTTAATACCAAGTAAACACTTCTGCTGAAACAGTTAGCGTTCCATAGAACGGGTTAGGGGTCATTGGTGTCTATCGTACCGTTTCGCGCCAGTTAAGGAAGCATCTCCCGCGCACAGGAACGCAATGCTTGCTGCAACTTGTAATGGTTAGAGATATGCAAATGTACATGTAAACTGTAAATATGCCAGCCAAAATGAATTAAAAACTGAAATGATTGTGGATTGGATAGATAGTATAACAACATATAAACAGTAGTATATATTTAAATAGCAGGAAGGTGCAGTTGAGGTCAGGGTGTCTGAGTTCCTTCCCCAACCTTAACCTACCGTCTTACAACATACTGTAGTGTTCTGAATAGAAGACAGATTACTGATAACAGCCTGTGACGTGCTTCTCTTCCACACACAGATTACAACACAGAGATTAAATACAACGTGAACGTCCCCGACGCTCTACTCTGTATCCAACGTTTAGCATACATAGGGTAGGGTAGTCTAGTGGTTAGTCGAGTGCTGGAGTCCTGGCAGAAAGGGTCTGGGTTTGATCCCCAATGTCTGCAGCCTCCCTGTATGCATCCTTGAGCAAGATGACCCAACCCCTACCTGCTCCTCACTGACCAGTATCTAAAACACTGTATGTGCTGTATGATATATATATGGTATATGGTCAAATAGTAAATACGGGACAAATAAACAAAACAACGTAAAATAAAACTGACAATGTACATTTGAAACATTAGATCCATCCGTCCCTCATGGGGGGTCTTACTCCAGCCCTGAACCCCCTGACCACCAAAACCTGAAATAGACCTCTAGATCACTGGAGTCCCAGTGCACCTGAAGCCCGGACAGACCAACCAATAGGAGCCCAGACAGCTGTGTGTGTTAGATAGGCCCCCTAGGGCCCTCCCACCCCCACTACAGCTGTCACAACACAGCAGAACCAGCACTACAACTGGTGAGCATGTTCTGTCTGGGCCCAGTGGAGCATGATGACCAAGTTGATTTGACTAGGTGAAGATGATAGTGGGGGGGGGTATCCCCTATTATCATCACGATACACACACATGCACATACACACACACACACATACACACACATGTGCACACACACATGCACACATGCACGTGTGCACACACACACACACACACACACACACTGAAAACTGGCAGGTAGACATACACACATACACACACACACACACACACAGTACATACACACTGACAACTGGTAGGTATGCAAACATACAGAGACTGTCTCTCTGTTTCTAGAGGACATATCTTAAGATAGATCATTCCAGTAATTATGGCAGCTCCCCCCCAGACATCTGAGTCAGGAGAGAGTCTGGAGAGGTCTCAGAGGAGTGGAGTTCTGCTGTCCTCAGCCAGGGTCTATTCCTGGAGGAACCTAGCAGACAGACAAACCTGATCTGTTTAACACCCTGTGTTGTCCAGCCAAACCCTCTGTTAGCTCTGGTCTTCTTGGGCCAAATAGAGACACACACACTCCTCCTTCCTCTGAGGAGGAAAGACTCAAAGCAGCTCGACCCATCTCGGACTGTTTGAAGCTGTTGTCAAAATGTTGGTTAAATATTACACATTTAATTTGTCATCTTTGAGTCCCATTGCATCTGAACAGTGCTGTTACAAAGAGAGGCCACCGTGAAAAATAGACTTCACACAAAGCAGTTGTAATTACAAAATATATTTATTCAGCTAATAAAACATCCACTTCCAAAATGGCAGAATGGCGTTCCTGGTCCTAACAACAATTGGCATAAGGTTTTCTTTTTGCTGCGTTTTGCATGAAATACAATCATCATCATATCATAGAATTCATTATTCCTAGTAGATTTCCTTTTTTTATCCTTTAAGTCTCACGATATGGTGGTCCAACTTTAAAGGTAACTGCATGATGTCGGCTTGGTTTTATTTCATATGGAGCACCAGGGTGCAGCGTTGGCTAGAAGGATTTTTCAGCGTTTTTCAGAACATTTTAGCACATGACAGAGTTTCTTTAAAATGACAAAACACGACAATGAAAGGATATGGTATATAAAGAGGGGGATATTTGCTTTCATACACCGACCTTGCTTTTTCTCTTGCTGTCACTTCTGACACCGAATAAGACTAGAATTTTAATAATTAATAATTTTCATAATTAATTTGATCACAAATTCTCCTTTTGTCTCTTTGCACAATACATCACATGTTTTACTAGGTATGTACTAAGTACTATTTGTATGTATTACTATGTAGCTCGTTTATAAACCTAATTTCCTCAGAAAGGACGGCTGCATGGGATGTGGAACCAGCTATTGATTTAACACAGCTTTGCTACTAGCTATAGCATGCTGATGGCAACGTGGTTGAAATCCTGCGCTCAAGTGGAAGTCCATAGGCCTGTACATCCTGTGCATGTTACGGCGCATGTGTGTTTGCCAGAGGGGGATTTTCAGATTCAGTTGGCTGCGCTCACTATGCCAAGCAGTGGGAGATTACAGACAGATTGGCAGGATGGGAGCGAGCTCCGTCCGTCCGTGCGTCTGTCTGCGACCCTCTGTCATAGATTGATGACACCATTCAACCCCCCCTCCCCCTAAGCTAGCGTTCTGCTGCTAACTGGGTGCTGGGTTATGATCTCCCCATCGGCGTGGCAAAAGCTTGAAGCTAACATCAGCTAACGTAAGCTAGCAGCCTACGCTCACCATGAGCTTGGTCTCACGCCAGATTGACAGAAGTACGGACTGCCGTGCGAGGTGCTGCCAGCGTCGCACTTTCTCTGTTCACAGGAGAGGAATTATGGTTCAGGCGTGATCTCTGCTTGGTTGTAAAATCTAAATGTCATTGTAAGAGGCGGGGGATGCTATGTGTCAGATTAACACGCTCTGCGGGGTGGGGGGCAGGGGAGAGGGTGCATGCGAGTAAGGGTGGGTGTAGCGACGAAAGTGCTTTTATCTTTTTTGCTATTGTCTATTCTGTTAGTTTGCTGGTAACGGACTGACTGCTTTGTGGCACTCTGCGGGAGTAAGAGGAGGGGGAGAGGGGCGGGGTGGTGCTGGAGTTGGGGTCTTATTTGAAGGAGGCCCTCACGGCACGGCCCTTGAGGGGCTGGGGGGGGCGGAAGTTATCCACCATGCAGCAGGCTGCCTCTCCCTGGCCGCTGAATAGAAGACCCCTGAACTTGGCCATCTGTGGAGAGAGCGAGAGGAGGATAGAGAGAAGGAGAGGAGAGATGGGAGGGGGAGAAGATGGTGGTTAGTCGCTGTCGCCTAGCTGGCTAATGTCTAATGGGCAAATGCCAATAGCAAAGTGTAGTGGCTAGGGTGTTTGACTGCCAAGCAGGTCGAACCCCAATATCCAATAACTGCCTGTAGGCATGCTTCAGCAAATTCTCCCCAACCAACCCATGAGTGATGTGAACATCTCGCTGTACGAGGCTTTGATGAAGACGCCTGCTGAAATGACAGATAAGTCAATTAATGCTGAGGTGTTGAGTGGTCGCTCGTTGGAACAGAATCCTGGAACCTGATTGGTGGGTGTTTAAGTGGAGGAAGTGAAAGACTTTGTGTGGCTTCGAGATGTTTTTGCTAAATGTCAGCTGAGATGGTTATCGCATTCATCACATCCTCTATAACGAGCAACCCGACAACCACAACCCTAGTGAACACTCCCTGATATTCAAAGTATATCAATATATTGATAGATAATATCAATGTATTGATTGTTGTAACCCTTAATCATCTTTTTGATGATTAAGGGTTACAACAATCAGGTATATTGAAAGTATCAATCATTTAGAATATGAACGGTTGGGATCTAATTATGTGATTTCACTGAAACTGATGACACACTGTGTCTTGTTTGATGGGATGTGTCCTCACTCCACCTGTTTACTATTTAGACACACAATCCCTAGTCTCCTGGTCACATGACCTCCGGATCCCAGCAGACTTACAGGAGGAAGTGGAGCCGCAGTAAGGTCAAATGAACCCAGGGTGAAATGGTAAATATTTAGATATTTTCATTTTGAAAACCCTAACAGCTGTGATTCTTTTTGCAAGGCAAGTGCTTCCTGCTTCTGCAGTCTTGCAACATTCCCCTGCTAAATAACTACAACGTTTCAGTACATTTAAGAAAATCTCACTGAGGCCCTCAGATCTATTCATGACTAGATTGTAACAACCCTCGCTAATGACCACCGCCGAACCCCAGTCCTCAGTCATTCAGCTCCCCTGGTATGCTCGGTCATAGTCACACAGAGTGCTGTTTCTGTCCTACACGTCAACGTGTCTACAATGGGACACTTCTTCTCTGGGCTTGGATTGAGTTTCCCCAGGTGAAAACCTGGATCCACGTTGGACAATCTTCTCCTTGATTCAGGTTGTAATGGAGAGACGAATAAGAGGTGGGGATGATAGTATCACAGTATTATGTGCTTGCCAGCCCGTGTGTGTGAGCTGCCCTCGCTCCCTCATCCCATCTATGAAGAATAACCTCTGCTCTGGACAGACCACCAGGGGGCGGTGGGTGCGTTTACCTGGGTGGGGCTGACGGAGATCGTCTCCTTGCAGACGATCCAGGTGACACTCTCCAGCAGAGGCGGTGTGGTCAGGGAGCCGTCGTATGTCCAGTAGTCAAGGCAACCGGGCAGAAGGATCGTGGGGTCGAAGTCGGTGAAGGTTGTCTGGTTGCCCTAGGAGAGAACACCAGGAGAGAAGTAAGCAGGTGTGTGTTGTGGACGTCGGAAAGGAAAGGATCGGTAGATTCGAAGGATAGGAACTTGGTTGGATGAAGACCAAGTGAGTCTTACTTTGGTCTTGATGGCATCAAAGGCGTCCAGGAGCTTCTGGAGCTGGTCGTTCTCATCGCCGATCTGCAAAAACAAACATTTTACGATGAGATAAAGTAATACTTTACGATAAAGTAGCTGGAACAGGAAAAGCAGATGTCTGATAATAGACTGAGAATGTTTTTAGAGCTTTCCATACTGTTGCAATAAAAAGTTCCGTATTCATTTAGCAATTGGTATTTTATGCTAATTGGATGACATAGTGTAGCGGCTAGATTGTTCCACTCCCAGCCAAAAGGTTGGTGGATTCAATCCCCCCTCCATGTCTACCTGTAGGCATCCTTGAGCAACACCCTAACCCCTACCTGCTCCTTAATGACACGTATCTCAATTCAAACTCAAAAGACTGCCAAGCCAGGATCTTCACCATATACATTAACATGGATTATTATCCATCATCCATGTCACCATTCATAAAAACACAGCTAGCTCTAACAAGAGCAACACAACACTGATGGTAACACTAATGTAACACTGTTATCAGTACATCGGGTACTGACCTTCAGGAACACTCCGACCACAGCGAGGCCATCAGGCTTGCTGGCGGCGTCTGCAAAGCTGGGGTACTTGGTATTCCAGTGCACCAGGTGGAGCTGGGAAACAGAGGGCAAGCAGAAAGGGACAAAAGCCACCGGTAACTAGATTATTCACAAAGCAGTGGCCCTGGGAAGTATTCTTTTGTGATGTGCTTGAGCCCATCAGAAGGCTTCACGCCTGGGAGAGTTAATTCACTAGGAGACCGCCAGGCTGGGGAGGAACTAGATGACTTTTCGCTCATACGCAGGATTGTACTAAAGTTAATTAATCAAGTCAAGTCAAGTCTGGTCAATTTTATTTGTACAGCCCTTAATCACAGTTACAGGCACAGAGCTTTTTGTACTCTGCTTGATTGATTCCATTCCATTATGAGTAGTTTTGTACTTTAACTTCATGGTATTTCAAAGCTAATATTTAACGTTTTACTCGGTGCCAGTCATGTTTCACTCTTTATTATCTTTAAATGCACACATTACTGATTAATTTATTATTGTCGTAGTTATAACTAACTAGATAACTCATTTAAACTAAATTTGTAATATATTTATCTGGTGTTTTGTTTACATGTGCAGTTAGACGCAACATTTCACCATACGTACTTGTATGTATATGTGATGAATACAATCTCTTGAACCTTGGACCACAAGACATCAACTAGCAGTTTGCTAGATGCAAAGCCTCAATGCAAAACGATCGGATTACTGTATGGTGGTTTATTGGGTCCTGTAAAGTATTGGTTTATTGATTCCAGTATGTGCTGGTTTATGGGGTCCTATGTGCTGGTTTACTGGGTCCAGTATGGGGTGGTTTATGGGGTCCTATGGGGTGGTTTATGGGGTCCTTACCTCTGCAGGGTATTTGGTCCCATTGACGGTGTGCTCAGAGCCACGGTCGTCGGACCCTCCCCAGTGGAAGTGGAACTGTTTGAGACGGTAGACCCCTGAGATGGGCCCGTCCTTCAGGGCTGTAGACCACATGAGGTACAGTAGATTAAAATACAGTAGACCCCTGAGATGGGCCCGTCCTTCAGAGCTGTAGACCACATGAGGTACAGTAGATTAAAATACGGTAGACCCCTGAGATGGGCCCGTCCTTCAGGGCTGTAGACCACATGAGGTACAGCAGATTAAAATACATTACATATCATTATGTTAGATTAGATTGATTTTTTTAGTAGATGCTCTTGATGGGGAATGCACCTTTGTTCTTTGTGGATTGGAGTTTGAATTAGATTACAGCATTGATTATATTTTTTTGTTTGAATGTTTTTTAAATGATTATGTATATTTTTGCTTCATTTAATATTTTCATGTTTTATTTTTCAATGAATCATACAAACAGTCTTCAGTCTACAAGAACCAGAGGAGCGAGTGTTGACGTGCTTCAGATTGTATCCTAGCTTGATGTGATGTGTTTCCTAGTGAAGCAGGTAGTTAGCGCTGCTTCTACCCTTAATTACAGGGACTAACTCGCTGCTAGCCCACAGTGGGCTTCATAAGAGGGGGAGTGGAATCGGACCATCCATTAGCAGACATTGTAGTGGTAGAACTAATAAAATGGATTTAGGATTAGTTAATTTTAGCTAAATTTAATTGTGATGTTACCATGGAAATTATTTAGCAATTATGTTGTCTTTGGTGGAAAATTATGGGAACTGTTTTTGTATCAAAAGAAGAAAACATAAACATCATGATAATAGTGTGCGCGCGCGCACACACACACACACACAGGCGATCTTTTGCATGGCAGCAGCATTATTTCCTGTAACGGAGGTGTGCGGGTGTGGGTGTGTGTGTGTTTGTTGTTTGTTTCGACAAATGTGTTATTTTTTTGTAAGTTGTAAGTCACTTTGGATAAAAGCGTCTGCCAAATGCTCTAAATGTAAATGTAAATGTTTGTGTGCATGCGTGCCTGCATATGTGTGTGTGTGTGTGTGTGTGTGTGCGCGCGCGCGTGTGTGAGTTTCGCAGGGGGTCAGACAGGTCGGGTCCAGGCCTCGATGATGTCCAGGTATTGTCCACATCAAACAGCGTTATATAAAGACTATTTATACACAACAGTGCACCAGACAGTCTCCAATACCTGCCTCCCCTCAAAACCTCTCCTAAAGGCTGTGTGTGTGTGTGTGTGTGTGTGTGTGTGTTTCCACCACAACCACGTGATGTATGAACAAGACATGGTCGTATCATGACTACGTGACGCTAACAACCACCATACGAACTTTTTATTATTATTATGGGCATTACGGACGATTGTATTCGAATTTTAAATTAGAATATGACTTTATTCATTTATGTTGCTGTTTTTTTGTAGGTCTAATTATTTCCATATTTATATTAGTCATATTTTCATGTCACTATTTTGTCTTTCTTTATCTATTTGTAGACTATTCAATGCTCCGTAGATTATGAAACCATTCGTAATCTTAAATGGAGAGCATCTTGACCGTCAGCTCAAAACGTATAATACAAATTAAATCGTAATCGCAAATAATAATGCTCGTAAAAACATACAGGATTATATACAGAATAATTAATAAAGTGTTTAATGTAATTATGGCCGCACGACTCATCACCTTGCGTGACTTTCACCGGCTTCTCTCATTTCACTTGAGTCGGGCAACTAGTCAGCATAACACACACACACACACACACCGGCCACCTCTCTCTGCGTCCCCAGCGTGACAGATTAATGTTTAACAAAACCCGGTTCCACTCAGAAAGCACCTTTGCGCGTTTGACCTCGTCCTGAATAGAGCTCTGCCGTAGGAAACGTTGCGTGACCAGTTCAGTCTTGTGTGCGTGTCTCACGCGTGGCATTCACTGCCCGCTCCGCATGCATACTCACATTAATCTCTTTGACCGGTTTCATTAAACAGCGTTATCTGCTCCAGATTACGCAGCTCCAAGATTGCACGCAGCGCAATTGCCCCCATGCACGTACCATGAATATGTTGAAAAATAATTCAATTAAAAAAAAAAAAGCACTAACTTGAGCTGTCAGTGTCGTCAGTGAAGGTCACTTGGATGGAATGTCCGTTGTTGAGAATATCCATGGAGGTGGAGGGATCGTACTTGAGACAGAGCGGCTTTAGGCCGGCGTCAAAGGATGCTCCGCAGGGGACGATGTCGATGGGCGACTGGCGGACACCGTCGGCGATAGGGAAGTTTTTGCCCCATGTATCGGGTCCTGAAACAAAACCAAAAAAATCACGACATGATAGTTTAAAGGCAAAAATCCCATAACCGTTGTTCTCAATGTGTGAAAGTCATTCATTGGCTAGGCACATAACTGCAAGGACACAGGGTGTGTGTTGATGCGTTTAAAGGCGCAAAGGAAATCCGTGCCTCCCATGTGATTCATGAATGAATGGCCATCCCTTTAATAATTCACCGCAGTTTAAACGCTACGGGATCCTTCGGTAGACATGCCCCCCACCTCCACCCCCAGCATGTCAGATGTATGAATTAATATGTTAATATGTAAAGTGCCTCACCGTTTTCTGCACTGTATCCCCAAGCGTGAGACATGGTTGCAAATGTGGTATCTAGAGCTGTGTGAGTCTCTAAATTGCGTCTTGGTGCCCGGGTGCGAAGAGCTGCCAGAGTCCTCTACTTGACAGCTAGCAGGGTTTATATAGGGTCCCCATGAGCCATCTCTCACCCGCCGCCGCTGGCCGCACGACGGAGACCGGGAGGAGTCACACACAGGCGATACGATCCATCTCTTTTTCTCACCCCCCACCTCCCCCCTCTCTCTCTCTGTCACACACACACACACACACACACACACACACACAATAGTCCTCCCCCTCCACCGCCAGTTGACAGCGGGCCGTGTGCATTCCACGACCACTGTCGGCTTTTTTTAATTCATCGCAATTTACAGAAAACTAATCTGATTTCACTGAAGGATCAATGATGTGATGTGCAGCCGTATATTATTTGATATTTATTAAGACGCGTCTATGAATCCATAGCGTGTCTCATACTATGGGCTGTATATGTGACAACGCAGACACGGTTTGTCTGCTGAGGAAACGGGGTTGTTATCTCCAAATACGTGCAGTTGCGGCCGCGACTGCGTGCTCATTACATTCATTTGGCACGTAAATGTCACGAAAAAAAAAACCGCCCAACGTGGGGCTCGAACCCACGACCCTGAGATTAAGAGTCTCATGCTCTACCGACTGAGCTAGCCGGGCGACGTAAGTCAGTGTAGACTATATGACATGTGTTGGTATAAATACTAATATACGTTCATAACGTTCATAAATGGTTCTCTGCAGGCCTAGTGTTCTCTTTATACGCCCGTGGCGTTAACCGGGGACGTGGGCTTCTTCTACGCTACAAACCGTTGGAGGTCGCGTCGCTATGGCAACACGGATCAGCGCGGTGCTGCAGCGCCACCTGCTGGCGGAGAGCGGAACCGTCTGAACGAACGCGCTGCTTGGATTGGACTAATATTATTCATAATTATAATAGGTAAATATTATTATGATTATGATTATTCATATTGTTACTGTTATTAATAGTAATAACTATTATAATAAAAACACAAATGATAACAACAACAATCGAATTATAATAATAATAATAATAATAATAATAATAAATAAGACTATAATACCAATAATTAAACAACTATTTCCAATTCTTTATTCTGTACTTTGTTAAATGTATATGCTTGTTTATGTGTATACATCATCGGTGCTACTATATTATACATTATATTATATTCAATATGCACATCCCTAGAGTACTTAATAATATTTCCCAT